>PVJX010015737.1:0-41830 GCA_004027295.1 Dolichotis patagonum
CTGACTTCCTAAAGGGAACTATAAAACTCCGGGAAACTAAATATATTTGAAGACTTTGTGGATTTCTGAAAGTGAGTATTAAGTCTGTCAAAATGGGAGAACAATCTTCTGTACTTAAACAAGCACTGTTGTTTCCCCTATCCAACACCCTATCCATGAAAATCTTTGGCAAGGTAGGCAGCTGTTCTATGAGATGCCTCAAATAGAAAAAGAAAGGGGAGTTCGTTAATGAGTTCAGAATTGATGTGATTTTAAAAATTGATTAGGAATGGAATTAAGTTTCATATTTGTTGCCAGCTTACCTTATTGTTTTAAAAATGTAATCACACTAATAGTCAAATATTTTTCATTTACTTTCCTAGAATAAAGCCCAAACAAAAAATCAACTGCAAAGTATCTGAAATGTAGTTACCTACCCCCAGATTATTTGTGTAAGATTTGGAGACTTCTCAGATATAAAATTACTTGAACTTAAAGGTACAAGAAAAAGGGGAGGGTTAACATTAAGGAAGTCAAAACGTGTGTGAAGAAATGGAGGCAATTAAATTGAAAGAGTCTTTTTTTTTTTTGCTTTCAGTGGAATAAATAGTGACTTAATTCTGGCTAGGATTGTCTTTGACTACTGTATTGAATAATATACGCAATGTCCTTTTTGCCAGTATGTGTGTATAGATACATATATATGTGGATGTGTATATATATACTTATATATGTATGTATATATACATATAGTCATGTATATAAATATATTTGTATGCATGTGCATATTTAAAATATATATAACTATATATATGTGCATATATATATATATATATACACACACACACAGACACACACACATCCCAGACATAGGGATTTTTTTCCTTGTAAAATGTCCTTCCTTTCAAGTTTAATTCTGCATGAAACCCATTTCTCTAAAACTCAGTGGCTGTTAACCTTAACTAAGTATTATTTTGGACTGAAGGTAAGAGAGGAGATATGGAGTTTGAAGACTTCTCTGAATTTTCTAAAATGAATGACAGCACCTGAGTGAACGTAGCCCCTGAAGATCAGTGAACCCAGGAAGCTTTATTACACCAACCTTCCCATTCAAAATTAACAAAATCTTTGTTACCTGGATTGGTTGAATGATTAACTGGCTAAGAAGATTAACCAAAAGGAGAGATGTGGGGGGCTTCTGGTGTCACTTGCAGAACACACTGTATGCCTACGAGCTGGGTCTTAATGGGCTGAGAGACTTTCATGAAGATTGATGCTGGCTTGAGGGTGGGGAACAATATTTCAGGTCTTAATGAGCTTGTGCTTCCTGGGAAAATGCAGAATGTCAGTGGGGCCCTGGGGACCCATGGCCAGGTCCAGGACATTGTTCAATTCCTTTTCAAGCTACAATCCAGATTACTGTTGAAGATGAAAGCATCTTTGGCTTCTAGGCATCATTATCCATATAGGATTAACACTGCCTATAATAAAGTGAAAATCGACTTTAATGGAAACTTTTTTATTACTTTTTATACTGCTTACATTGTGTTTGTTCATATTTGCAACTGTTGTTCTACTCATGCTTCATGAATATTCTCCTTTACCGTTAATAAGAAACTAGTTATTATAACACATTTCCTAGTCACATGTTGCCTTTTTTCTTGTATTCCTATAATTCAATTATTCCACATCTCACATATATAAATTTACTTATCACTTGTGTTAGGTTAATAAATACATCACATAAGCCAAATCCTAACTAGCGTGTTTTCTGTGATGTGTAATGAAAAATTTTGTGAGTACACATGCAAATTGGAACCACACTTTAACCTATGATGTGTTTATATATTTTGGCTCAGGAATAACATTCCTGGGAATTTATCCTAAAGAAACAATTTGATATATGTGAATACAAACAAACATAGTATTCAAAATGCAATCATTGTTAAATATGTAGAAATGATTAAGAAGATATTCAAAGGTCCATCTATAGGAGAATCACTAAATATAGGTTACAGTATTCAATAGTTAGGTAGATATTTCAAAATAGAATCAGTAAGACAATATACAAAATTAAAATTAATTATAGTATTACATGAAATAACCACCTATTTTAAAACTATAATTATATAACATAACTTCAAATCGTGAATGAATAGTGACTTTAAAAAAGGAAACAATTGTGGTTGTAAGTGATGCTGTTAGTAATTGGGGAAAGTGATACTACCTCATTTTATTTGACTTTTAATTTTATTGAAATTTGAAAGATTGTAAAATCATGTTATCATAAATCAGATGTAGTTGATTGTCTTCAATTCTCCTGACTTAATATGGTAAATGGTGACAAAAATGAAATTCATCATTGAAATTTTATTTTTAAATATTTACAAAACTAGCATGTGCTTAAAAATTTTAAATAATTAACCACTTAAGTGATGTTTTTGTGTTCATGGCATTTATATTCCTGAAAAGCACTAAAGTTTAAATCTGCATTAACACTTATGGGTTACCTTTCTGTAAGTATACATATATGTATTATCTTGCTTAATCTATTGAAAATGTTAGTTTACCAATTTTGTTAAAATACTTCAATGTGCATTTTTCTGGAAAATGAAATTGTCTTATATAACACAGTTGCAACATTTGGAAATTTTAAAAATTGACATGGTCTATTAACATCTAATTTATAATTCATAATTTATTTCAATCAAATGACCTACTCATTTTCTAATATCTAGTTTGTTTCCACACTTCTGAGTATTTAGGGTCTGATCCAAGGTTATAGTCATTTCAGCAACATAGTTCCTAGTCTCCATTTGTAGAATGTGCTTTATTGAATTTGTCTGATCTTTTCTCATGATTACAGTTAATAGTTTTGGTAGAAAAGTGTATAAATGGTGAATGTGACCATTAATCCTAACATGTCAGTCTCATTGGATTAATAAATGTCTAGCAGATTAGTAAAGCACATGCATGAATGTGTTTAGTTGAGTCATAGACATGTGACCTTGCATATTTTCTGGGAGTGACCTTGAGTATTTTCTGGGAGTACTTCTCTGCTTTACTTTCCAGTAGCCATGAACTAAGCATCTTTGTTCAAACTTCTACTATGCTGTTTCCACCTTGGGGCCACAGACTGACTAAATATACCAAATCCTAAGCCAAATCAAATTTTTGATGTAAGATGTTGTGTTTTAGGGATGGGAAGTGTGCCCAGTGCTTCTGCCGACAGGAGATCTTACCATTCATGTGATGTTGCTTTTACTTGCATACAGAGTGCAAAAGTTGTGGGGTCACAAAGGCTTCCACCTTGTCGTGGTTTAGATCTACAAGGTCCTCCAAAAGGCTAATGTGTGCAGATGTTACATTTTAAGCAGGTTTTGAAATCTAAGGGAACTATATTCATCTGTAGATTAAACACCTGAAGAGCTAAAAGTGCTATTAAGAGTTAGTTCTGGTCAGAAGAGGCATGTCATTGGAAGATTCAGTGTTATATTCTATCAATCCTCTTTTCTCTCTATGCTTCCCTGCCAACATGATATGAGGCAGAGGTCCTTCACCAGGCCTTTTGCACATGCCCTTCCTGCTTTAGAGCCACACAAATATGGACTAAATCTTCTAAAAAATATAAAATCAAAATGAACCTGTTTTACTTTAAATTCTGAGTGATGGGTATTTTGATCCAGAAATGAGAAAGCGACTATGGCAGATTTTGGTGCCCAAAAATGAGTGTATTGCTGTAGTTGTACATGGTCACATGGTTCGGAAGATCTGGAAGTCTACACACTGGTCTTTGAGAGGGCAATGTATGAAGCTTGAGAATGAAGTCAAAAGTTCAGTGGAGACCCAGGACATTGGAAATGACAGAAGCTTGGGATATCTGCAAAGGGAAGCCACAGGCAGTGAATGGAGCCACCCAAGAGAGTGGACATGAAGATGTCAACCAGTAGACCCATAGCAGCAAGATCACCCTACCTCTTTAGAGTTGGCACCTTGCCATAACCTGCCTTAGGTGCTAGACATGGAACTAACATTCCCTCTGCATGGATTTTTACTTGCTTTGGTCTGAATCATTTCTATAGTCCTATTTATCCACATCTCTGTGTATCATTGCATATCAGAAATATTTAGCTTTGTCTTTGATTTTTTTTCAGGGACCCTTGGCTAAGAGTTTGTCTCAGAGGATACTTTGGACTTGGTCTTTTCAGCAATGCTGGTACTGCTAAGAATTTGGCAACTGTTAGAAATGGATTAAGCATATTTTATGTAATGCGACTGGCAGGTCTTTTGAGGACCAGAAATAGAATGTTATGATTTGGATTTAGAATGCCCACTAAACACCTTGTGTGTTCAAAAATTGGGATTTTGGAAGTTGATTAGATCATGAAGGTACTATCAGAGCTAAATATGCTTCAAGGAGCTAGGGTCTGTTCCAAAGAGTTGAGTGACTGTGGGGTGTGATTTGGAAAAGTAAATCTCTCTCTCTCTCTCTCTCTCTCTCTCTCTCTCTCTCTCTCTCTCTCTCTCTCTCTTAGCTGGCTTCCATAGCACAAGCAGCTTTTCTGTGTCAAACCCTTCAATGTTATTTTCTTCCAACAAGAAGTGATTAAAATTTACTCAAATTTTAAAGGAAGGCCTAGAATTCCAGGCAAGAAATCCCTGACAGAGAAGGGTGTGAAGCTGTGGAAATGAAGCCAAAGGTACAGTGGAGACCCCAAGAAGTTGGAAGTACCAGGAAGATCTGCTAAGGAAAGCTTTAGGCTGTGAATGAGGCCAGCCCAAGAGCAAAAACATGTGAGCTGCAGCTTACATGGCCACAGCAGTAGGGCTGCCAATCCTTTGGGACTTTGTCCTTTCCCTTCATGTCCCCTAGATTCCAGAGATGGAGCTATGGGACTTCATGTTTGTTCTATTGGATTTCAGATGTGTTTTGGTCCAGTTCTTTTGTATCCACTTATTCCTCCTTTTTGAAGTGGTATTGTTTACTCTGTGCTATTGTTCCTTTGGATGAAACAGCTTGCTTTTATTTTCACAGAGGTTTACAGCCAAGAGTTCACCTTGCATATCAGAAGGGATGTGAACTTGGACTTTTGAAAACTGCTAAATATTTTGACAATTGGCAAAAGGAATTACTGTATTTCCATCCATCTCTAGCATAGTTTTATTATGTTAGGCAGAATTATGAGCATGAATATTGTTTTTATTTGGAGATTAAGTATGGTTTAATGAGATGTGGGTGGGTACTATTGATGGAGGGGGCTGCTGTGAAAAAGTATGGCCCTGAATGTGTCTGGGTGGGTCATGGTGGCAAGATCTTTGATGCTATATGTGATCTCTCATCTGTTTCTCTCTGGCATTGTTTTTCTGTTCTGTTTGCCAGAAGTCATGAACTAGGCCTTTTTGTGCTGCCACATCCTTCCACCATAAGGTTTCTGACTTGGATACAACTGAAGATGGACTGAATCACAAAAACCAAGAGGCAAATTAAACCTCTCCTCCTTTAAATTAGTCTTGGCAGAGAAAAGCCTGGCTAACTAAAAAGTTACTAGTGAAGTAATTTCCTACACTTCCTTTTTATTGTAATAAGGAGAAATGCACAATTTTCCATAGGTCACTAATATACATATAACAACACTTAAAACACTGTTAGGTCACTAAATGGGAATCACAATGTACTAGTTTGTAAAGATTAACCCTGGAAAGAAATGCTTCCTTAAGAATGAGAAGCCTAACAAAGTATTCAAGGTTCTAAAATGGAAGATGAAGCAAATCATCCCAACAGAGGAAAAGTCTGGAAAGGTTTTATTTCCAGAAGCTCATTTGCAAACCACTTTGCATTACTCTGAAGAGTAACAGCCAGGGTTGTCAACATTTCATATACAGCTTTGGGTCAGAACAGTTGTATCTGAGGGATGCTTTCTTTTCTATCTCAAGCTCATTGTCACCTCTCTTGGACTGGCAAATCTGCTCAAGCTCAGCTCAGCAGCCTTTCCAGAGGAAAACAACAGAGCCCAGCGCATGGTCCAAGACATCAGCAAATAGAACTTCTTTGGGAGAAACAAACTGTGTAGTTCTATCATTACCTAACAATGACAGGGAATACAAGGCTATTTGATGTTTTTATTTAGGTTTCTCTGCATTATTTGGATGCAAATCTTGGCAATTCATACCTGTACATATGTGGGTTGGGTAGATGTTTAGAAAAAGAGAATTCGTTCAGTCCTCAAGAACTAGCGTTGACTATAGAGAGTCTGGAGAAAATAAAACCACAGCATGGTGCTCAACCTGAAAAGGAGATCTTACCTTAACAGTGACAAAATCCATCAAGGAATTATATGCTAAGAAAATGTGTATGGATAGCACAAAAAATAAATAAGATGAAATCCCCAGGGTCGGTGATTCTCAGACTCCTTTGTGATTGGAAACACACTTACTATAATCCCTTTGCTTCCTTCAGATATTGCTTCTGGAACAGGATGCTATTTGTTGTGTTTACATAGGTTTCCATGAATTATTTGAATGCAAATATCAGGAATTCATACTTGTGCAGATGTAGGTTGGGCAGATCTTTAGAAAAAGATAATTCATTCAGTCCTCAGGAACTATCATTGACTCTTCTGACTTCCTCTGTTTATTTAGTCTGTGTGTGATGCATGTTTACACAACAAAAGAAGAACATGGTCCTTCTTATATATATCCAAAAATGCGATACAATTTCTGACTGCCTCTAACCTTTCAAATTATAATTCTTATAAAATCCTAAGAGAATAGTCTATTTTCCTCCTGTTCTTGCATTGGTGATCCTTCAAGAATTCTGGTTTAAATTTCCAGCTAAATATCATTGAATATGGACAGATTACCTAATATCAACACTCTCTAAATTTTAAAGATGATAAAAGGTAAGTGCGGGAAAATAATAGGAAAAACCTAAGTATAACAAAGTTGCCTGGCTCAGGTTAAAACAGAAAGACTCTACTACAGGGTAAATAAAAGGCTCAGGTCATTTTATTCTGAAAAGCTACACAGTTAGCTTTCGCTGAGTAGACGTGTGTCATATCTTCACCCAAGAATTTGAAAGCCAAGAAAAAGTAAAAGGTATTGTAAGCAAGAAGAAAACAGGAATAGGCCAAGAGGAAAAAAAAGAAAGGAAACATGGGATGTGGTGTTAATTAGCTATTGCTACTAAAACACCATCCCAAAACTCTATAGCTTAAAATCTTAATTAGTTTCTTAAGATATCTAATTAGATATAAACTGATTAGGCAGTTCTGATGATGTGTGCTGGTCATGTGGTGCCCATTCACATACATCTGTTCAATATCAGGTCAGCCTGGTGGATTATCTGACTTTAGATCGACTCTGTCACAGAAGTAAGTTCTTAGACACACGAGACGGGCTGATTGTACTGAGACTTGCATCTGATCCTGAAACAGGGTAGCCAAGATGAAGTTTCATGACAGAGGTAGAGAGCTGACAGGCGCCTAGACTACCCTGGAAGTCCAGCCTCCAAACTGTCACATTAGTTTCATTGCATTTCATTGACCCAAGAAAGCCAAGATAAAATACAGACATAAGTGAAGAGTAGCACAGTCATATTGCAAAAGGGCATAGATTCACAGACAAAATTAGGGCTATTGTAACACTTACTATGTAACAGCAATGTATAGGAAAGGGCTAATGCTCATATTTAGATAAACATCATGACCAAGGATGAAGGGCTATGGTAAGCAATGAGGCTGAGATTTTAATTAAAGTCATAATTAAGCATAATGCATTTTCAACTTGTTGCCAATGGGACAATCTGAGCATAGAAATTGTAGGATTGAGAACATTAACCTGGAAACATTGTGAAGAATTAATTGGATTAGGAAGGAACAATAGTTCAGGTTATGAGGCTATTAAAGACAGGGGTGGGGATTAATGTTGCTTGGAGCCCTGAGGTCAATAGTAAGGTTGAAGAGAGGCAGATGGTTTGAAAGACATAACAGAGATAAAATCAAAGAACCAAGTATCTAAAATGAACAAAGAAGGAATCCAACTTTCCCTCATGGTGTTTAAGACTAATGATGAAAATATATTTATAAAATTAAGTTAATTCATGGAAGATACTGTTTTTACTACTCAAGATAAACAAATTGTACTTTGTTTTGTAACAAATAGACTCACAATCTCAATTGCTTGACACAAGAAAAACTCATTTGTCCTTCATTCACCATTTGAGTTCTTGGGGATCTTTTATATATAGACCCTGAGGAACAACCCCGGGTCTTAATAATGGAGTGTAAATTCTGCCATCTTATAGTGGTTCTGTGTTTAGAGTGACTGTCTTAATCACTTTCCTTGCTGGGATAAAATATCTGATGTCAGCAACATAAAGAAGGGAATTATTTTGACTCCCAGTTACGGTTCATACTGCTTTGGCTCCAAGGCAGAAACCACACAGCAGAAGCACCTGGGTGGAAGGAAAATGCTCATGTTGTGGGGACCTGGAAGCAGACACTGAGCAAAAGTAGAGATACACAAGAAGAGGCTTCAGACACACAGGAGGAGTGGCGAGGGAGATATACCCTTCCAGGTCATGCTCCTGACGACGACTCACCTCCAACCACATCCTAACAGCACATCAGCTTTGAAATGATCTGTAGATAAATCCACTGATGAATACCACAGCCCTATAGTCTAATCACCTTCTGAAACTGTTGCTTCTGAACACAAGAGGCCTTGGGTGGGTGGGGGACATCCCAGATCTAAACCATAAAAATGACCAGCTTGTCTTGGTTTACCTGATGCAGTCCCAGTTTTAACAATGAAAACTCCATATACCAGTGAGCTACTGTATTCTAAGCAAAGTGGGTAAACTGGTCTTCCTCTATCTGGTAGAAATAGCACTCTGTCCCTGTATCAAGGGATCCTGCTTTTTATTCTACCTTTCCCCAGTATCAAGCACATCTTTTTAAAAAAATTTTATTTTAAGAGAAAAAAAAGCAAAACAGAAAAAAAGGGAAGCAACAAAACAGAATTCCCAATAAATAAATAAATAAATAAATAAACACTAAGAAATCACTAGTTGATAAATTGCATACTGTCATCTTAGGAATAGTTGCTCAAGTTACAAAATTAAAGCGTATAAAGTGGACATTCAAACAGTAAGACTGCAAACATTTCTGCTCAACAATCCAACAAAAACTTAGTAATATAATCATCTATCTTACACACTTAAACATACATTCATGCACATCTTTCCTTCTTATTTGTCATTGGTTATTACACACTCCTACCTAACTGCTAGACAGATGGGAAATACAAGGGCAGAAAGAATGATTGTTAAGCAGCTATGTATCTACTTCGCCATCTTTAAGAAGAATATTCGACTGAATATAAAAGAGCTCTGCATTTTTATATAGTCATATCATAAAAGTCATAGGCTTAGGCAAGTCATAGGCAAGTTCTATCAAATCTTTAGTCATTTTCAAAACTTCTGTAAATTTTATTTATTTCTCAGGTGACAATATAAATACTACAACTCCCTTTTCATTGGTCATTTTCCTCTTTTTCCAAGGCATGCTGTTACCCTACACATGATAACTTTTTGTTATCTTTGTCTACAAGAGACACAGCAAGGCACACCATAAATGGAGTCCAGGATGTCTTGGTTCTCCCACCTCCTTGGTCAGGGTCCTATCTCAGAAAGAATTGCAAAAATCACAGGCAGTTACTGCTTTTTTGAGTTTTCATAGGGAGAGAGAGAAAGTAGGATCCAAGAGGAGTTGTTTAGTTTCTTCTGAGAGCCTCATTCCTACATGTGGCACAGAGTCAAGAACATGCAAGAATTCTGAAACACTCCATTTTTAAGAATATACAGCAAGAGTACCAGTGGACTTACATTTCTAATTTTATCAAACCTGAAGTTTCACCAAATCAAATATCCCATTGATTGCATTATATTTAGATATAGACTACTAAACCAAAGCTTTAATCCATCTTTTGAAATAAATACCGGTTTGAGGGAGTCAAATTCTACAAAATAATTAATACAATCATAATTTATGTTAGCATTCACTCTATTTATAGATTTACTTACAAATATTAGTATTTTGAAACATTAGAATTCACAAACCCCTTCATCTCTCTCAGATTAAGGAAGGCAGGTACAAAGTGTCAGCCCCCAGTATCAGTCACAGAGGCAGAAAAAACTCAAAGAAACAAGCTGTTAGGAGTCAGTGATGTAAGAAATAGCAGAAGGTTGTTCTGCTGGGTTTGGGCAATAAAAACCTATTCCATAATTTTCAGGAATCTAGTATGCCAGTTAGTTCTGTCAACTTGACTTGATTGAAAGTCTCCTGGAGAAGTGATTGGATCATGGGGCGGTGTTACACTCATGAGTGGATTAATCTTATCTCTGAGCAGATGACCATGCCCCAGGATGCCCTGGGCCACTTCAAACCCTACCTGCCTCCTATCACCATATTCTTCATTTTCCAAACCCACAATATATACTCAATGTGATCAAAACTTATGGTAAATTTTTAAGTTTAAATAGCAATAAAAGATACATTTTTTTAAATTTCCTCTCAAAATATCCCCACTTTGTTAAAAAAAAAAAAAAAACTCTTGTCCTATTGTTCTTGCCACTTTGTGAAGCACTTCAGGGAGTCCTTCTTAGTACATATATTTAATTGTGCTGTTATTGTTATCTTGACAACCTGAATGAAATCAAAGTATTTACCTTTCATTATCATTTGACTTTGGTACAGAGTCAGAAATCACAAGATGTCAGTTCTAGTGAATAAGGTAGATGAGGATACACGGCAAAGTTTTTACAGTCGCCCTGTTTCCTTTGATGATACTCAGAATCAGCATTCACTCCATTTTGCATCATGCCTTGAAAAAATGCTCATGTGGTATCTATACCCAGTGGAATACCGCTTGACTCTAAAGAAGGAAAAACTTGATACATTTGTAGGAAAATGGATGCAGCTGGAAAATATAACTTGAATGAAATAAACCAATCACACAAGCTTAAATACAATATGATATCTCTCATCTGAGTAAGGCAAAGTAAAAACAAAGGATGGATAGACAAGGAGACGGATCTTTTGCAAATGGGAAGAGGTCAAAGAAATCAAAGACACCTTAGTGGGGAGGGTATAAAGAAATAAGTGGAATAAAGATAGGCATGTATGGAAAACAAATAATCTCAATATATATAAGCAACATATACCATAAACACAGCTAAGATTAATGATATTAATAAGAATGGAAATGGAAAAAAGAGATGTAAATAAGGAAAGAAAAACGAAGGAATGGTATTTTAAAACAGAAGCAAGTTGTATTTTGTATAGATACCCACTTCCTAAGATGATTATAAACTGTATTTACTGTAAATATATACTATTAAAATTAAACTACAAAATTGGAAGCATATATATATATATATATATATATATATATATAATATATATTCAAAAGATTTCCAGAACTGCCTCAGAAAGTGACAAGAATTATTAGATATCTGTGTTTAAAGTTAGGTGGAGGGGATTAGTGGTAATGTGTCTGCTACTAGAATAAAAATTTTGTAAATGTGAGCATTGACTGTTTATTTTTGATCCCTCATTATACATCCATTCTGCATAAAAACATTGCCCTTAACATGTAAGCAAGGCTTTGACCACAACTGGTGGTCCACATCTATGTCAGACATCTACACTTAAGCTTTTTCTTGAAACTCATACTGCCACCAACTTAAGCCATATTGATTGCCTTCTGTCTTGGTTACTCTTCTCTCATTGCCAAGACAAAATACTTGATGTCCCTCATTTAGGGACAGAAAGCTTTATTTAGTTTATAGTTTTTGGAGGTTTCAGTCCATACTCAGATGGTTCCAAAGCAAGGTGGCATGGCTAAAGGGCAATTCTTCATGGTGGCTGCAAGCAACAAGAGTGAAAAGGGGAAAATGGGACAAGCACTCCTCCTTGCCTCCCTTATGTTATATGTTGGCATCCACCCCTGGGTGAGAGCAGCATTCACACTGCGAATCCCAGTGCTGGACAATAAACCAATCATAAGCACTAGGCTCAGCCACCTCCAACACTGAGGAGGCTTTGGAGGGATAGATACTCAGACACAAACCATACAACCTCAATCCACACTAATAGATGTACTTATCTGAACAGATACATAGATGGCAGATAGATGCATAAATAGATGCATAGAGAGATAGACAGACAGATAATTGACTAGATGGATGCTTGGTAAGCAATAAGATAGTGTTTGTGTCTGTATGTCCCTCCCACAAAGCATTAAGCAGTCATGGAGGGGCAGGCTTTTCAGAGGCAGCTGAATCCAGACCTTGTGATTAGTTTACTACCTAGTGTTTGGATGAGGGGTCTGAGTGCTACACTAGCCCTAAGGCAAGTAGTGTGCATATACTATAAGGGAGGAAAAGAGGCTTACTTCTCCTCTTTTGCTGCTGTTGTATCTACCATCTTCCACTGCCATACATTTGCCCTTCTGTCACACCATCTTACCCTGCAGCCAGAAGATTATGGACTGAAACCTCTATAAACTATGAGCTAAATAAAGCTTTCCTTCTTTAATTTAAGCATTAGATATTTTTTCTCATCAATGAAAAAGAAGTAATTAAGACAGAATGTTGTACCAGAGAAGTGGGGTTGTTATTGTGATTATACCTGACCACGTGACTCAACAGCCTTTGGAAATGGCTTGTGGGAAGACACTGGAAGGGTACAGAGATGTCCCCTGAAAGAATAGAGATGAAACACTGTATGTTGCTCTACATGGGAGATTATGATCAGAGCTCAGGAGACCAGAAGAAGTGCTGCCAGTTCAGACCAGGCTTGGCAGGTTTTCACTGGGAAGAAGGGCTGCATTGTCTGCTGTGCTCCATATGATGATGTTATGTCTTAGAGGCTTGCTTTTCTCCCGTTGCCTTTACTGTCTTTCGCTGTCATAGTGGTTGTACCTCTTCCGTGCTGTCCTACCTTGGAGCCAGCCAACTATGAACTGAAACTTCTACAAACTGTGAGCAAAATAAACTTTTCCCTCTTTAATTTGGGTGTCAGATTTTTTGTCTCAGCAATGAGAAAAAATAAATTAAGATAGATATATAGATAGAAAATAAATAGGTAGAATAATTGATTTGCCAAAACAGTTTATGAAGAAGCAAATTCTGCCTATTTCTTGGATCTCAATTTTCACTATTCCATTAAATCAGTCTCACCATCCAGGTTGATGAACTTCTTACCTGGAATTATCCTCTACCCTTGACTTCCTATCTGCTTATATTTGCCCATAATATTCATAAATCTGATCCAGTCATGTTATTCACAGGACTGGGATTGTGCTCTTATGATATATGAACAGGAGCTCTCTGGGAACATCTGCTTTATTGATTACTCAGATGCTCATCCTTTCATAGGTACTTGTAGTCTAAGACAATATTAAGCACTTCTTTGACTGATTATGTGAAAACATGAAGTCAGCAGTTTTGCCATCAAGGCTGAATAAGCAGCACATTTCCTGATAGAAGGCTGCTTGGCACAGAGGAGAGAACACAATCTTAGGAATCAAAAGACATGGATTCAACCTCTGGTTCTGCTACTTAACTGCTTATGTGTCCTTATATGAATCACTTAATCCCTTTAAACCTGTTGCCTTTTATCTGTAAATTGATGGATACTAAGTCAGTATTTCATAAGGCTGTTATGAAAATTAAATGAGATAATGTAAACAAAGTGTTGAACAAGATAAGTATGATATTTGGGATACAAAGCAAGAAAACATTTATTTCTTAGTGATACAAATATATTTCTCCACTGAATGTAAAATACAGAAGTAAAGAATGGCATAGGACTCTGTAATGCTAGATATTTTTCAAATATTTCCTAGTAAGAAATACTTTCCTGTTGATAAAAATCGTCATCTTTCACTGATAAAGATTCACGTTTCATTGTGTTCTCTTTCCCTATGCCTGCACAAGAAATGATCCTAAGGTTGAGCGAGAGAACATCATTTACCTTGGTCACAGATCTAATTCTGGACCAAGGTCATAGGGGACAGCGCTGCTCTTTTCTTCCCTGCTGGGGGCTGCTGTCTGTGAAAGTCACTTACACATAGGTCTGGGAGCTGCTGCTGGCTATTGGCTGAGATCACATGGCCCCCTCCACGTGAGCTCCTCTTCATAGCACGTGAGTAACTTTTAAGAGTGTGTGTTCAACAGGAACTGTGTGGACACCATCCCAGCTTTCCAGCATATAGCACCACTTCCACCAGAGTCCCAGTTCCACCAACATCCTAGTACAGGCAGGACAAACTCTCATCTCAATGGAAACCCTGGTAGAGTGTCTTTAAGAAATAGACTGTGCCACATCGTTCAACCAGAAATGGACCCTGGGTGTAAGCATCGCCCCTGTATTTGTTTTTGCACTCATATGTTTGTACAAAATCCACATTGTACTAACTATGCCACTTATACTTGGGGTTATTTATTTCCTAGTATGGGAGAAAAGGGTTTAAAAAATCCCTATAAGATTTTTTTGTCAAAATGAATTATCTCTTTTTATTTATTTGATTATAAATGTAACAGATTCTTTGTAGTATAAATAAGGAAAGAGGAAGTGGGGGAGGAAAATAATGTGGAAACACTTACCCACCAGTCTCTTAGTGATGTTGGGGTAAACTCATGGTAGAGTGTATAAGAGGCCCCAGGTTCAATCTCCAGCATTCAGAGCAAAATAAAATAAACCACTAAACTGAATCATTTTGTACACAGCCTGGAAACTGATTATTTTTTCAATGGCCTAGTGGTTCATTTTATGGATGTATTAGGATTTGAAATACATTAAAGTTCCATCGATGTAATACCTCTATTGTCTGTAATTTTTTGTACTATAAAAATACAAGACTATGCACTTTTTCATCAGTATTTCTTAAAAGTTCTTTTAGTTTCTCCTGAAACCTTAAATTAATGTCTATAGATTAATTTTATTTCAAATGTAAGAAAAATAATGTATAGAGCTTCTGGCCTATTTGCTTTCTTAAAAATTCTCCCAGCAATTCTCCACCCCCTCAATTACTTCAAATTCTCACTCACTTGCAGGAGCTCTGCTAAAAACGGCAACTTGTATCTTGCTGCTAAATATCTCTACCTAAATGTATTTAAGCACATAACTGTGCTTATATCAGTTACGTCATACTGTGCTTACATCATACTTACATCAGTTAGTATAATAAGTATGACACTCATGCTTTATATAAATGATTTTCATTTAATTGTTAAGTATGAAAGAATCAGGTATTAATATTCTTATCTTACCAATGATTAAACAGGATCAGCAAAGTTTTCACTTCCTCAAGCAGCAAATAGCAGCTCTGCGTCTAAACCTGACAATGAAGTTTTAATCTGACACTTTTCACTGTGTAGTTTTAGTCTCACTAATATAGCTGTATCATAACAGGCAGAAATAAAATGACAAAAGGGTTTTGTATATTTTTATACAGAAAACAGTGAATCCTTCATTGCAAGGACTCCTTGCTACTGTCCTAAAGTCTTCCACTGTCTTCTTTTTAAAAAGATATTGTGTAGTACGTGGTAGGCACACCTGCCTGACCTTGACATTGCTTTTACTAGGTTTCCATGACTTTCAACCCTCTATCTCCCACTTCCGTCTGCGTTTCATTTGCTGAGTTATCCCCAGACCTTAACCTCACTAATGGGCTTTCCAGAAATCTAAGTCTTCTGACTTCCTTTTGTGCTTTGAATAGTCACCCAAGGAAAGTTCATTCATCCTCAAAGTTTTAAACATTGCTTCTAAGTTAATCACACCTAAATTTACATCTCCAGTACCATCTTCAATCAAGGTAAGCCCTCATTCATCGTGAGTGTCTGCTTTGACTCTCTTTGTCCTTTGATTCGACATACTCAGCAGGAGTATTGTACTACTATTGCACCCTTAAAACCAAGTGTAGCATGTGTTCACCACAATTTAACATTTTAAATTCTCTTTTATGGTTCAGAGACCTATTCTTCTGATATGGTTAGAGATGTCTAAAAGGACAGAGAACAAATAAACTCCCAAGCCCTTACCCAATTTCTCATTAAACATGTGGTTCATGTTTTCTTCTGAGCCAGTCAGGTAGTTAAAATGAATTTCTTAAAAGCTACAACTCTTCACGTGAGGCTACAAGTAAGTTACAACACTTAACTAAAAGTAGAACAAAGCTTGATCTTCATTTCATGAAACTCTGGGTCATATCCCTGTCAGCTCTGTACACTGGCATGACATTCGTTAGGATTCTCTAGAGGAACAGAGTCAATACAAAATACATGTATACATTCAAGGGGATTTACAAGGTAGGCTTATAGGATCAAAGACTGGAGAGTCCAAAATGTCCATCTTCATACTGGAGATAGAGAGGACCCACTACCCACTCATCCCAAGGTGATGGAAGTTTCAAAACAGAGGGACCAAGGATATAGTGAGCCTAAATAAAAGATCTGGAAGCTCACCAGAGAGTCAAGGGTGGGAAGACAGAAACTGGAGACCTCTGTTCAAAGGTGACAGGAAACACTGGAGAGCTTCCAAAATGGCAACATTTTTTCATTTCCTTTGCATTCCATCCAGGTCACAAACCTAATGGTCATTGCCCACCACATTTGGGTCTTCCTTGCTCAGTTTCCTAGGCTATATTTTGATGACACATGGACACATACAGTACTGTGTTACACCAATCTGCTGGGCATTTCTTAATCCATTCAAGATTACATATTGATAGTTACAGGTTCATTAGTTATTTAAGGAGTTGCTGTCTGAAAGTTGGTGAAACAAAGCTGAATAGCCCTAAATTTACCTATCCACTCTCATTCCCTTCAAAATGAGAATATTTGTGCCTATAAATTCCCACTGGCCTAAACCAATGGGCAGCTTGGACTCCAGCAGAACCTCACAAAACTGAGACTTCCTCAAGTCATGACCATTTTTCTTATGGAAACCAAATTCCTCTTCAAGTCATGAATATCCCTCTGCAGCTACAAATCTAAGATAAAGGTAAGGCTTTCCCAGACCCCAGTCGGTCCCAGTAACCCATAAAACTGCTTCCTTTTCCTCAGTCAATGTTCAGTCTGACCCCGTTCGTTCATCAGTGTCCTCTACTGCTGCTCAAGATGCAATTTCTTCCTGTTTTCTCATACTTCTAGTTAAAGCTTTTCCTTCAAATTTGTACTATTGCTTTAGTTTAATTTCCATTATTACTGAGGCAAGGACCCTTGGCACCCTGTGATACTTTCACCTCCTGGGTGATTCCTGCTACCTCTCTCTGCTTTAATTCCGGAGACACACTATAAATTGTATGCTTAGTTTATTAATTTAATTTTCAGCATTATAATTGCTAAAGCGAATGCATATTTAGATGTATTTCTCAAATACAAGATCACAGGATAAATATGATTCAGTTTCTCTTCCCTAAGGAGGATTATGATCATAATGGCCAAGATTGTTTAGTCACTTTTTTTTTTTTTTTGGTACCAGGAATTGAACTCTCGACTGCACTCTTGCAAGGCAGGTGCTTATGCCACTGAGCTAAATCCCCGGCCGTTTAGTCACTTTTTAATGAATGAGACCTGTCTTTATCAATTTGAACATTTGAATCATTTAATTTTCACTCTACCATGAGACAGTCTGATGCTTTACTCATTTTATAGACTGGGCATCTGTTACGGCTTAGATCTAAACTGTACCCAAAAGTCTCATGTGTATGACTGGATCATGAAGGTCATTGGATCACTGGATGCTACACTCACCCGTGGATTCATCCCTTGATGAGTTCATAGCCAAATGAGCTATTAGGAGGTAAGTCCTGATTGGAGGTGAGTCACTGGGAGTGGGACCTGGAAGGATATGTGTTTGTCCTTGGCTTCCTGCTCACTAGCTACTATAGGTAAAGAAATCTCCTTCACCATAGCCATTTGCTGTTATATTCATACCTTGTAGTCAACTAATTATAAACTGAAACCATGAGCCAAAATGAATCCCTACTCCTTTTTTAAGTCGTGAGTATGGGGTATTTTGTCCCAGCAATAAGAAAGTGACTAATACAGCATCTATTATCATGCCACAGCAGAAGGAGGTGAAATCATCACTTTTGTTCTGCTTACATATTATTATTCCCTACTTAGTGCCTCCTTTAGCTGTCTCATATATTGCTACCTACTGGGCTAACAATAACTCCACATCTACCAACCATTCTCATTCACACCTTCATCTTCTTCCTCTCATCATTAGGAATGAGGATCCCCTGATCCTTTTCTAGTCTTCCACTTCTGAACAGTTCTCAATGAAGCAACAGGCTCCCTCTCCTTATCACCAACTGTACCTGGCACTGGTCCTCTGGATCAGGCTTCCTCTTCTCCTTTTCTTTGGTTACAGCTCAACACCTGTGCTGTTTATCAAATAACTCCTCCAGACTCATCCCATTTGTTTCCCTGACAGTCCACTTCTCTGCACATAGTATATACTGTCATGAACTTCTTTGGCCAACAAAATTACCCTCAATTTATCATACTACTGAGAGTGAGAGTTTTTTTCCTATCTACTTTTAAGGTTTTGGTTTTCCAATCTGAAGCATTCCAAAATAATCTTTCCTAGTACTGGCAGTCCTGAACTTGCAATGGTCTGACTTACAGTTAGTTTAGTTTACAACGGTGTGAAAGTGACAGAAATTCAGCAGTAACTGTACTTATAATTTTGACTTTTGCTCTTTTCCTGGATGTAACCTCATCTTATATCAAGAAAGAATTATTCCATACAGTACACGTATCATAAAAAGAGAGAGCATGTAAAACTTGATGAATTGGGAAAACCTGAATAGGTTTTGGAGTTTAATAGTTGTCTATACTGGTACTTCTATCCTAGTTTATGTAATATTTTATAGCCCTACACTGTCATAACATTGAAGGAAGTTAGGTGAAGGGTATGTGTAGCTGATGCTATTTCAACCACTTGTTGGAAGTTTTATTTATTTCAAAATAAATATTCAAAATATCATAAACCCTTTCTATAGAAAGATGTATCCAATACCATTGTCATCAGGGTAAACTACAAATAAAGGGCAAAAATCCCTGCCCTCTTCACCCTACATGGTCTTCTTTGAGTATTTGCCAGACAAATATGTTTGTGTTTTTATATATGAATAAAGTAAAAATATCCAAACAATCTGAGGGGTTTTTTTAATGCAAATGTAGATGTCTGTTTCTTAAATTCCTAAATCCTCATAATCTTACTACAATCTAATGTTATTTTGCATTACCCGCTAACAAGATCCTTCTACCTTGGTAAGAGAGATCACCTTAAAATTCCCCTGTACCCCTGGTCCTTCTTTGGTCTCTCTTTCAGCAGCCTAGTGGACTTGGCTGTGTTCTCTAAGAAGATGACTTCCAGAGACATCTCTTCTTGGCTCTCCTACCTTCCATGACTGCTCTGCTCTATTCCATCTGGTGGAGGGCTCTTACATAGGGACTCTCTCTCTGTTAACTTCTCCAATTTTGATAAAAATAATGATGGTTCTCTTTGCTGCCAGGACATCTCGTCCCTATGCGCTGTGCTTATCTGTTAATGGCACCATCATCTTCAGAATCAGGTTCAAATCTCACTAGAGTCATCTTTTATTCTTTCATTTCCCCTTTGCTTCCAGCCTGTTACCATTACTTCCCCTTTATGCACGCTTGGTGCTCTGTATCCTGGAATATAATGTCACATAAAATCAGAATTCAGCAAATTTCTGTGGGTCTTTCATTACTTAACACAATACTTTTTACATTTTTGTAACAGTAAAATTCTCTGTATTTTCTACCAGATCTCTTTTCTCTCCTTTACCCTACATGAGTGAATAACAGTATGTCAAAGGTAATCATCATATCTTCCATATTATCATATCATTTATCTGATACGTTATACTGAGTAGGCACTCAAGGAGTATTTGTTAAATTAAATCCATTTTACTAGTGTTTTGAAAATAGATTCTTTTGCATAAGAAAAATTTTGAACACATAGTAGGAGCTTAATAAATGTTCATTGATTGGTCGAAACTGGTTAGCCAGGTTTCATTATTCAGACAAAATGAAATACAGAAAATAAACTGCCGTCTCTGGCCAGCATCTCCTATTAGAAAAGAGTAGAGATGAATGATTCCATTGAGTTATACAAGATGAGTATCTGGCCCAGTATCCACGGAGAAGAGTAAATTAGATTTTTAGAATAGTTTCAGGGTTAATAATGTAAGATGTTATTAGTAACACCAGTAAGGAATCATTTTTAATGCATTCTCTGACCTTTATCTTGATGTACTGGAATAAGAGATTTATAAATCAGAATGGGATGAATTGTTCATTTTCATCAAGGATTTGGAAACAAAGGGCAGAAACTGAAATTGAGAATATTAAGGTTTGACAGAGAACCAACTGTAAGAATGCCCAGAAATTTCCTGGGCCCCACAAAAGGTCCTGAGAAACAGGACCCAGAAGGAACTGCTAATCACAGATGAGAAAGCTACTTTTCACACATAAATATACAAACCAGAGTCATCAATAATTTAGTAGGAAATAAAGAAAACCTAACAACTGCCTATGTCACTTTAATTGGATTTGGGGGAAAATATGATCTCATTTAAAGTTTGTTTCAATACAACAAGGCCTCTTTAATATATTCCTCATTAAATTTAATAGAGGTTAAACAGATCTAACCAATCTTACCTCAAATTCATTAAATACTATGTAGGTTTTTTAAAGTCATGCCAACACTTAAAATATTCAGAATTTTATTGCAAAACTAGAAGGTTAAAAGACTCATTCAATATGTTTAAAACTTAACAAATATTGCCACTATTCAGAGAAATAAACAAGAATTTTGTAAAAGAACTAATTGCTTGCCCTGAGATAAGGTTTTCGATTTCTCAGTCATTTTCTATATATATTTAATAAATTGATTATTTAATCAGAGTTGATGCTTAGGAAAGTTTGTGTCAATTTAAGGGATTCATCTCAGCTATGATTTATTCAATCTAAAGCCCCATTGATTAAATGTGCTTCAGATTTAAAAAGTCCACTTCAGGCTTAAAAGATATCAGGTCAATTTAGAGAAGTAATTAGAACACATGAAAGCCAGAGAGCAGGTAAAGGATTTGTGTACGCTGTGCTGTTTGGTGCCAGAAAAGGAGTGATGCTGGGAAGCAGTTTACTTAAAATGCTACCTAAAAGGGTCTTTGAGGGAAAACGCTGCAATTCTGCAGCTCCTTGCTTACCTCTAAGAAGCACAGATGGAAGTAAAGAGCCCTTCCTGGGGAAAAAGTGGTAGATGGGGAAATTCTCAATAATGTCTGGCTTAAATATCTCCCACAAAAGTCATTTGAATTAGAGATATAACCTTATCTCAAAATTCCAGTAATGTGTTTGGTCTTCTGTGTGTGATGTTTCCAGGACATCTATGTAGAATGCAGTTGTTATGATTTAGATCTACAATGTCCCCTCAAAACATCATGTCAGAATTAGAACTCTTGGAAGGTGATTTGATCATGGAGGTGCTATATTTATCAACAGATTCTTCCATTGATGAGTTCATAACTAAACGTGTGGAGCAGATGATTTGAAGAAGTGGTCACTTGGGGGCATGACCTGGAAGGATGTATTCTTGTCCTCAGATCCTTTCTTATGTCACTCTGTTTCTTGGCTGCCACAGAACAAGTAGTTTTCCTCTGCCATGCTCCTTTACCATACCATTCTACCTTGGAATCAACCAGTTGTGCAAGGAACCCTCTGAACTATAAGACAAACGAACCATTCCTCATGTGCCAGATGTGAGGTATTTTGTCCTAGAACTGGGAAAATGACTAACAGAACAGCTTTATAATTTAGAGTACGTTATTCTTTAGTTACATGTCACAGTGGTATAATATTATTCTATGATTTGATTCCTGCTTTGTTTCAAGGCTATTGGTATTACTGATTACATGTAGGACAAAGCTATAAAATATTCCATT
Organism: Dolichotis patagonum; assembly: GCA_004027295.1. Taxonomy (NCBI): domain Eukaryota; kingdom Metazoa; phylum Chordata; class Mammalia; order Rodentia; family Caviidae; genus Dolichotis; species Dolichotis patagonum. The sequence continues at coordinate 22,027 of PVJX010015737.1, forward strand.
TTGAAGTGACATCATGGATATTGAATATTCAAATTGTGCCTCTGTGATTACGGACAGAGAATAGAATAGTGTTTTCAATTCAACCATTAAGTCAAATCTTCCCGGATATTATGGCAGGGACGAATGAACTTAAATACTCATCTTTCATTTGCCCCTTTAACACCAAAAGAATAATACTCATTTATTGAGTATATACTATATACTGGACATGATTTCTTTTATTATGAGTGTATAGAAATACAAAAAAGAAAGATATTCTAAATATCTACATAATATGGGTGAATAAACTAAGTAGTAGAAAAGAGACTGGAAATCAAAATTATATTACTTAAAAGTCTGTTTAGCATTTTTTCATGTAGTTATTTGCCATTTTTTTCCTTCATCTGAAAAGTATGTATTAATTGCATATGCCCATTTTATCTTCCTAGAAAAATTAAAAGCATCTTACCAGAGAATATATGTATGCTCTTGTTTACAAAAGCACAATTTGTTATAGCTAAATCTTGGAAACAATCTAAATACCCATTAACTGAAGAATGGATAAAAAAGACGTGGCAATATTATAAAATGGAGTACTGCCCAGTCATAAAAAAGGATAAATGAGAGACTTTTATAGGTGAATGGATATAACTTGAGGCCATATTCCTAAGTGAAATTCATAAAAATCATATTATCTCATTAGTGAGAAGTTAAATGAGTAAATATTATCCAAAATGTACAATAGATACTGTTAATTGGGAAAAAGCTTTTCCAAAGGGGGAAAAATATTGTGATGGGGAAAGGGAAAAGGAAGAAAAGAAAAAAAATGTATGTATATTCAACATAGTTAAGATAGTTACACAGTTAGTTTCTCTTTAGTTTGCTGAAAAGCAAGCTTTGGGCTAATATTGCTTGGACAAGATTTCATGCCTTTATCTTGCACTCTGAGTAACTACTACAAAGACAATAATATGCAGTGTATTCATTATTGTAACTCTCCTACTAATCTGTTTTGAAACTCTGTTCCATTATTATCTTTATCTTTTTTCTCCTTAAAAGAAAAAAGTCTATGTTTATTACTAAATTTTATTGCTCCTATATAATGTCAGAAGAACTAAATGTGACTAAAACCATAAACTGAATGTCTATCTTTTTTCTCATGTCACAGTGTTGAAAAATAAAGATTCAGATATAAAAAAACAGGCATTGTCTCAAGTTATTGCCTGGTTGGGAAGACAACTGAGTTAGGAGAAAATTAGTATGCAATGAGAGAAGTATTTTGACAGAGTAATTCACTATGCTAAAGATACCCCTAAAAACACACTTAGACATATGGGGAAAAAATCAGGAAAGGTTTCTAAGAATATTAAGCTGTGTTTGGATAGAACTAAAAAAACCTTTCATGTGAAAAGGCATAGTGATGGAATTCATCGTATTTTAAGTATGCATGAAATTATACCCAGGTCTAGAAAAATGTGTAGATACCAGAAATACCATTTTCTAATATCTCAGATATGGCACTCAGGTGCCATGCCAAATAGATGGTGTAAGAAAATAATTTTTCAATAAATGGTACTGTAGTAAATAGGTATCCAATTATACTATGTAATTATCGGTTCTTAACTCACGCCAAATAAAAAGCTATCTTGATATGTTACAAAATGTAAAAGTTACAATCATAAAGTATCTAAAAGAAAATAGGGGGAAGTATCTTCATCAATTGGGTTAGAAAAAAATTCTTAGAATACAAAACTGCTTTTTGTGAAAGAAAAATGTGATTGAGAGGTCTTCATCAAAATTAAAAATGTGTACTCATCAAAAGGTACTATTAAATAAACAAGTTGGTGAAGCATGAACTAAAAGAAAGTATGTGCAATATACAATATTGGAGCAAAATTATTTCCAGAATGTATAGAAAATTCCAAAATGTCAAAAAAGACAAAATCCAATTTTAAATGAGTGCAAGACTTAAAACAGATATATCACCAAAGCAATCACAAATGAGTAATGAATTCATACTAAGGCACTGAAGTAGTCATCAGGAATTGGACTAGCCATGACATTACTTCAAAACTGAATATTTTATAACTTTGTCCTGACTTAAACTATAATAAAAAGCCATTTCCTATCTTCTAGAGTGGTTAAAATAAAATGGCTGATGCTACCAACTGTTGTGGGGGAAATGAATTAGCCAGAAATCTCAAACATTCCTGATAGAAACCATTTTGAAAAATTCTTTGACATGCCTACATCTTTTTAAAAAAATAAAGTTAAGAATCCATATAACCTGGATCCCAACACTTTCAGTCCTAATTCTGTGCTCAAGAGAAATGAAAATGTGAATCCACAAAAGATTCAAGAAAATTTGTAATGACTTTATTCACAATGGCCCCAAATGAGAACAGGTATCTGGAGATGCAGGGATAAACAAATTATGGCTTATCTGTACCATGAAGTAGTCTACAATGCTAACAATAACATAATATAAATAAATATAAAATATATACTGTCATGCAGGAGAAATCAGACATTAAAGAATATACACCAAAAAAAAAATAATTTCCTGTTTAGGATTTTGGATGTAATTGACTAAGAAGGATCACAAAGAAACTCTTGGAAGAGAGAAATTATCTGTATCATATATTGGGTAGGGATTGTGTGGTTGCATTTAATAGTCCCATCTCATTGCACGTAATTTTTATCGTATATTTTTGAAAACTACATTTTCATAAAAGCAAAAACAAGTCTTAAAAGATACAACAAGAATCTGACTTATGTATGTCCAATCTGTTGCTGTGGACATTTTAGAGATATCAAGATGAGGGAGAGGCAATTTTCATTTCTTTAAGCTGGAAAAGCTTCACACTAATGGGGTGAGGAAAACTGTCGGTCTCCCTCAATTTTTAAAATCCATTTCATAGGGAAGTCGTGTATTTTCTACTTTTGAAATAATTGTTAGGAATTGGAGTTTAAACTCATTTAACTTGAAATCAGATGCAGATTTACAAGGCTTAAGCGTTTCAGCCCCAACGTGGGGATGGTATGCATGACTGCAGGTATGTTCGTGGATCATTCCAGAGCTTAGCTCTCCACGGCAGGTCATGGTGGTGTGAAGGGTGAGAGCTGGTGGAGCTCTCACCACACCACATGGTGGTGTGAAGGTGGAGAGTTGGTGGAGAGTTGGTGGAGCTGTAACCCTTAGTGACAGACAGCTGCAACATGAGGAGAGGGGTGTGTGAAGAGAGTTTAATCTTTCAAACTTCCTGAAAAGACAGAAGTACTCCTTTGAAATTTCAAGGTATATTAGGATTTGTTGAAAAAAGCATCATTGAGATTCTCTGAAATTAATAATCTGGAATTAAATTTCTCCGAGAAAGGTGGATGTATGGGCCTTAGATGCTCCAAGTTAAAGTGTGAAAGAGACCTTCCACTGGGCAAGGCAAGGAAAACAAATCTGTAATGGTCATGAGTAAAACTGATAAAGAGCTGAAAATAGATTTAGACAGATATATTTTAAAATAATCATGTGCATATTCAATGTGCTTATATTATGCATAAGGCATACACATACTTTTCTAAATATGAGCTGTATTTCTGTTGTGCGAAGAGGGCTTGAAAATTGAGTCCAGAAGAGGGCCAACTTACTATGTTAGATTCTTCCAGGTATATTTAACTAAATAGGTATGATAGATCACACATATAGGGAAAGCTTCCTAAAATAGTGCAGAGAATAATACTTCAAATTGATAATCAGTGTGATTTGAATTTCATGTGTAGTAGTGATACTTCTCTCAACCCATAATGAATGATCAGTGTATGTCTATTAAATGATACATTTAAATACTTCCCCTTTAAGTAACTTGTAAGAAACTTTGGGTCAAAGTAGCATTTTACTCTGGAAATATTATCTGATGGAAAGTTAAACATATTATTTCAGATGTGTCATTAGACTCTTAAAACAATTTTTTTACCATTTCCATCATGCATTGAAAAGAAGTTTTTGGGACATGATACAATTCACATTCCAGAGTGTCACAAGTTCATGCAGATCCTAATGCCACACTAATACGTACCCATGATTGTTTTTTGAGTTTTTAATAAGTTATCATGTTAAAATACCTCTAAGGAAACTATAATAGAAATGTTTATGTATATGATGCTTTCTAAACAGGCAAAGTCTTACATGTAATTAAGACCTTCTAATAACTTGTCAGATGACAAAGCAAGTATTATTATATACATTTCACAAATAAAGTGAAGCTCTGAAGTTTGATCATTTGGCCAATGAAATTTAGGTATTAATAGGTATAATAGAAATTTAACCTCAGTCTTCTGATATTGATAGTCCTTTTTATAGTCTTGAATGAATTCTCTGACTTATACCTTATTTCTAAAATCTTAAATACTTTTTCTAAAAAAGCCACAGAACTTATCTTTCACATGAAAAGTAACAGTGACTTATGTCCTTGATTTAAAGCAGCTAACCTTTAGCAAGATAGGAAAAGGGACTTCAGAATTTAAGACAAAGAGGCCTGGAGGGAAAGTAGACTCCATACAAATAAGCCTAGTTATCCTTCGCTGATACTCTTTTAAAATAGATTAGCCAAAGGGATTTCTCAAGAAAAAAAGAGAAACCATCATTCAGAGCGAGATAGTAATCTTAATTGAAATCAGAAAACCTTCAAATCTCTTTGTGTATAAATGTGTGTGCTGTAATAGTGAACATTTAGAATCCCCTCAGAATTTTTAAAAATCTGTACCAAGTTTTGCCATTCTGTGTGGGATATTTTTGTAGTAGAAAGTAGTTTGCGGATGGGGTTGTGTGACATCAGAATCCCTTACCTATTCTCTGCTTTCTTCAAGTTCTTTCTATGGTCCTTTACTGGGCTGTCTAGAACCAGGAGTATGAGGCAGTGCATTGACTCCATATCACAGGCAAAGAAAAAAGCTAGGATTGCAGGTATCCATAGATCCTTCTGGAGATAAAATTATGCAACTCAACACACACAAAATGGGGTAGACACATAAGAGAGTTTAGGGAAAAAACTGCTCTATGATTAAGTTTACAACAGCCTTTGAGTAAAAATTATCAAATGCATATATAATGGTGACATCTTGTGATATTGGTATGGCATACAAAACACATATTTGGTCTACTTCATTCCTTGCACATATCTTAAAATGTTGGAATTTCCTGAGGAATGAAAGAAGCATCTCTTGTTGTTCATTATAATCTCCTTTCAGCCTTATCTGTGCTTCTACCAATAAGGGGCTGGTTACCACCAGAAACAATCCTGTGATTATAGTATTAGAACTGTCAGTCCCACCCACTGACCTATGGAGAGGGGGAGGGTCTGGACACTAATTTTAATCACTATTGCCCAATGATTTATTCATCCATGTTTATGTAAGGAAGCCACCAGAAAACCCCAGCACAGAGAGGTTCTAGGGTGCTCAACACACAGAGGAGAAAGGAGGGATGCATGCCTGTAGAGGACAAAGAAACTCTGCACTTTCTCACAGACCTTGCACAGTAAACTCTTCTATTTTGCTGTTTCTGAATTGAATTCTTTATAAACAGCTAGTGAACATAAATAAAGTTTATTAGTCAATCCAGCAAATTATCTAAACCTAGGAAGTGGTCACGGGAACTCTTGACTTTTTTATTAGCCCATGTTTGCTTTACATAATTTTTGCATTCCTTGTGTGGAGTCTGTACATCTATACAATACAATTATTTCCTTTTCATCTTTTCTTCCGACTTCTTCCCCCCTCCTTCCATTTCCTGATTTCCTTCCCATTTGAGAAAGATCTGTCTCCACTCTTCCTATTATTTAACTCTTATTTTGCTTTTCATTTATAATTTGGGCTTCTCATATACAAGAAACAATGCAACATTTAAGACTGTGCATCTCCTGTATTTTATTTAACGTTATAGTCTCAAGGGGCATTTTCCTACAAATGACCCATTTTTTTTAATGGAAGAGTAGTACTCTGTTCTACGTAAACAGCACATTTGCTTGACCCATTTTTTTGTTGTTCTTGATGGACAAATAAGTTGCTTTTAAGATTTAGCCATTGTGAGTTGTGCTGTTATAAACAACAGTATGCATCTATCACTGTATCATTATGTCTTTAACTCTTGGGGAGGGTACCTAGAGGGCTGACAGTTGGCTCAAATGAAATTTCCAGTTTTACTTTTTTGAGGAATCTTCAGCTTCTCGATTAAAAGCTGGTTAAACAGAAGAAGGGGAGGTACCAAAAAGAACTGAGTTAAATTTTCACTGAATATGGAAGAACTGATTTGTATAGGTAAAACTTCCACAGATTTGGTGTCCTAAGTGTTGAGTAGGAAGGGAAAAATAGGCTTTTCCTTTTTTATATAAGTAAATAGAACCAATATATGAAGACCTTACTCTTCCCTTTTTTCAAACCTCTGATTAAAAGGAGATGTTGTTGGGATGAAATCAGGTTAAGCAAAGTTATAGATATGATTCTCCAACCACAGGCATGGAGGCAGGCACAGTCCAAGTGAGAGAAATCTCCCTCCATTGTTTTTGATGTTTCCATTTCTTACAAATAGTCATCACTCTTAACCCCTCTGCTATTGCTTGAATGTGGCTCTTGCAAAAGGAAAATGTTGTGAACTTAATCCCCAGTGTAATAATGTTAAGAGGCTGGAATTTTAAGAAAGGATAAGGCAATAAGGGCTCTACACACTTGACTAGATTTAGGCCATTCTTGAGGGAGTGGCTCATTGTGAAAGTCAAATTTATCTCCCTTTTCTCTCTCTTTCCCTCCTGTCTGCTGCCAGATAGCAGCATAGCACAAAAGTCCTTGTCAGATGTAAGTCCTTCATTCTTGGACTTCTCAGCCTACAGAATTTCAGAGAAGAAATCTCTATTCTTTATTACTTATCAAGTCTCAGGTATTCTGTGGTAGCAGAAAAAAAAAATCAAAGAATGAACTAAGACAGAAAATGGTATTGGGCGGTAAAACTGTTGATATAACAAATACCTGTAAATGTGGGAGCAGCTGTGGAAGTGGGAAGTGAGGAAAGACAGGGACACTGTTGACATAACTGGTGGAAAGCCCCTGTCTTGCCATGATCAAATGATTCTGCTGAAGGCTCAGGAGAAGCGAATGGCTACTGGAAAGTCTAAAACTCCTTCAAGATTACTTGTGGTTGGTAGGAATATTGACAGTATTATGGCATGGATGTTTGTGATCTCCAAAACTCATTATTCTCAAAGACATATATTAAGGCTGTTTTAAGGTGGGACTTTTAGGAGGTGATTAGGATTACAGCGATATAAGAAGGGAGCTTGGTACTATTTTTTGCCTGAAGCCAATCTTTATATCTATCTTGCAAGGCAAGCCTGCCAGGCATGAAGTCTCACACTGCTGGTTTGTCTGAAAATCTTTTTATTTCTCCTTCACACTTGAAAAGCAATCTCACTGCATATTGAAACCTAGGTTGATGAGGTTTTCTTCTTTTAATACTTTGAATATTGTTCTCCTTTTTCTTTCTTGCTTGATTTCTTTTGAGAAGTCTATTGTAATTCTTATCTAGGTTCCTCTATGGGTTGGATTATTTCCCATTTGGTTACAATATTTTGTTTGCTTTCTGATTTATTCTGCTTGATGTTACCTTTTCTTCCTGGATTGGTGATTTCATACTTCTGTTAGTTTTGGAAAAGTTTCTACAAGTATTGTCACACATTTCATCTCTTTTCCCTGCTTCTCTCATTCCATATAGATGTGTTTATATAAACATATATGTGATTTTTGAAGTTATCTCATAATTATTAAATGTTCTATTCTTCATTAAATATTTTATTTTCATTTAAGTTTGTGAAATAACTATTGACTCATTTTCAAATTCAATAATTCTTTGCTGAGCAGTGTGGTGCTGAGTACAATAGAACAACAGGTTATTTCTGTTAAAGTACGGTTTTTTTTTCTAACTTGTCCTAATGTCTCATTTTTAAAGTTTTCCCTTTTTGCTCTCTTTATACATCTATTCCCTCATGTGGTCTAATAGTTTCCATTAGAACTATTAATATATGAATTAAAGTTATTTTAGATTTCCTATTTTATAATTCCAACATCTACATTATATTTTGCACGATTTCTACTGCATTTTTAGACTTTTTCCCTTAACCTTTAGCATGTCTTGTATTTTGTTGAAAACTGAACACGATAGATTCAGTAATAGGAAATGAAATAAATAGGTCTTTTGTTTGAGGTTTTATGTCAGTTTTGAGTAGGACTTTTGGCTTCATTGGATGTTTCTTGTAATTACAGTGTCCAGTGACTTTCAAATTTCTCCAGTGCCTTTGATTTTGTCTGTTCTCTTAGTTTTATCTTCTTTGAGTGAAGTACTCAGGGGTAGTCTGTATTTTGCAGTAATTTTAGCTATATCCTATAAAATTACTATTATGCTGTGGCCATGTTGACATCGTGATGAAATAGAAAAAGAAGGATGCCCTATAACCTTCTGTTTCAATCTCAGTCTTTCAGTTGGTTTACTTTTCTGGCCTATGAGCTTCAAAGGGATTTCTTTTTTCATAGTATCCTTCTGTTTTGGTAGAAGAGGAAGAGTGGAAGGGATTGGAATGAAATTTCTATCGTTCCCTTACTGCTCTGGACAAGGCTAAAGAAAGGTTACTGCCATATTTCACACAATTACTCTGTCTTCACCTCACTGTGACAAGAGAGGGTCCTACTCAGATCTTCACTGTATGAAGACTCCTGAAAATTCTTAGAGATAAATGTTATTAAAATGTGGGTTTATCTTAAGACTGCAGGCCCAGTGGTCTTTCATCCTCAATCTAGTCTACCATTATCAGCCATGAACTCATCAAATTAATTATTTGTCTCTACCAGTTTATTTCTGTGGTAGTTTCTGCTCTCTGCAAGCAGATCTCTGCTGCCACTATCTGAATTTGTCTGATGCTTTAGGGTTTAGGCTGAAGGTTAGTTCTGTAAGAGTCCAAGAGTCATTGGCTATCAGTTCATCCAGTAGCAAGGACCACAGATCCTGCCACATTTAGAGGAAAATGTCTTAACTGTGAGTTGTTATAATAGAATATCTAGGTCTGTGTAATTTATCAAGAACACAGATTTAATTCTTAGAATTGTGGAGGATGAGAAGTCAAAGTTTGTGGGGACTTGCATCTGGGTGGATATGCAGGCTGCCTAATCTCATTCCAAAAGGGGAGTGCAGCAAAGGAAAAGGGCTTAATTTGGCATTTTATACCCAGCACACCTGTGATTACAGTCTTAATACATTCATGGGAGTATATCCCACATGGCCTAAACATTTTTAAGGCTCTCCCTTTACAGCACATTACAGTGAGATTTAAGTCTCCAACACATGTCTTTTGAAGGACACATTGAAAATGTAGCATTCTGCTCCTCTACCTCAAAATTCTTGTTTTCTCACATACAAAATACATTTAACCCATCCCAATAGCTCCAGAAGGCTTAAACCTAAATCATTTCTGCATCAAATCAAGAAATCCAAAGTTCCATCTAAATCAGTTGTGGATGAAATCAAGATTTGATTCATCATAAGGAAATTTCCCTTTTGACTTTGAGGTTCTGAGATCAAAATAAATGCTTTCCAAAATACACAACAATGGGACAGGATAGACATTTTCATTCCAAAAGGGAGAAATAAGCAAGAAAAGGGGAATAACTGCCCCTAAGGAAGTACAGTACACAGAGAAGAAAATAGCTTTAAATATTAAGACTTAGGACTGATCTTTGAGTCCCTGTGCTTTGAAGCACAATGAGGTTGGGTATGTTTCCCAAGGACTCGAGGACCACTGCCCTCACGCATTTGTGAGCTCTATTCATGTGGTAGCTCTCAAGGATCACCTCATGATCGAAGCTCTTGCAGACTACTGTTGTATGATGGTAGTTCTGTAATTTTGGGCTTGCAGAAAAGCTCTGTCAGATATTTCCTCTAAGCATTGCCCTTGTGTGGCTTTTCACTGCCCTACTGTGGATACTTATAGCCCTTAGCAGGTCTCCTGACTGTCTAGTACATTCTTAGAAATCTAGATGGGGACATCCATGCCTCCACAGCTCTTTTAATCTGTAAGAACTTGAAAAAATTAAAATATTATTTGTAATACTATTTCTAGTACTTAGATCTGAATGCAACTAAGTATATACAGAATTTATATTCATTTGAACACAAAATACTTATATAACAATCAGAGAAAATCTAAAATTGATGTTTAATGTTCATGAATTGGAAGACTTAATATTGTGAAAATGTCCATTCTTTCCAAATTAATGTACAGATTCAACACCATCTAAAGAAAATATTAGAAAACTGTTTTGCATGCATCAACAAACAGATTCCAAGTTTGAATTGAAAGGCAAAGAAACAGAGCAGCCAATACAATGTTGAATAAATGTGGAGAACTTAACTACTTGGTTTCAAGACTTTCTATAACACTACAGTAACCAAGATGCCATGATATTAGAAGAGTAGATAAATGGATAAAAGGAACAGAACAGACACTCCAAAAGTAACCCTGCACAAGTACAGTCACTCTATCTATAACAAGAGATAAAGGCAATTCAGTCATTTCATTAAATGGCTCTGGAAGAATAGGAAAACAGATGTGAAAAGGGAATCTAAATGCAGATCTATAAACAGAAAAAAATCACTTGAAATGGATCATAGAGTTAAGTTTATTGTACAAAACTATAAAACAAGAAGATAAGAAGGAAAATGTATGACTAGCACTGGATTTGATGATTAATCTTATTATTATACTGATAGCAAAGAGCCATGAAAAACGAATTGCTAATTTGAACTTAGTCGAAATTACAAAATTTACTTTATGAAAGACATTGTTAAAAGCATAAATAGAAAAGCCATAAAGGGAGAAAATATTTGCAAATCATGTATCTGATTAGGATTTATATGCAAATATACAGACAGCTCTTAAAATTCAACAAAAATACAATACTATCCAATTGAATACTGGGCAAAAGACATGAACAGCTACCTTACCAAAGAATATGCACGATTGAAAATTTCCACATAAAAGACTCAACATCATTTGCCATTAAGGCATTGCAAATTAGAACAACTATGAGATATCACTAGATATTTATTAGTGTGGTTAAAATCCAAAAACAGTTAAAACCAAATGCTGACTAGGATACAAAACAACTCTATTCATTGCTTATTTGATCACAAAATGTAACAGTCACCTGAGAAGACACTTTGGAAGTTTCTTACAAAGATACACATTGTCATACCATTGCATTTCTAGATATTTTCCAACTAATTTGAAAACTTACATACATACAAGAAAGCAACCAAAATGTGTTATAATAGGTGAATGTCTGTGTGGTACATATGTAAAATAAAATACTATTTAATGATAAAAAATAATAAATGAATTATTAAAAGCCAGTTGAAGCTTATATACACATTGATAAATTAGAGTCTATCTGGACAAACTACATAATGAATAAGTTTGTTTACATGATATACAAGAAGAAACAAGTTACAGACAGTAGATAGTTCAGTGGTTGCTAAGATTCTGGCCACAGAGGGATTACTAAGTGAGGTAAGGCGATTTTCAGTGTGATGAAACTATGATTTCACTGTGATAGAATGGCAAATAGAAGACATTGAGCATTTGTCAAAACCAATAGTACCTCACAACAGAAAGTGAATCTTAATACATGTCCATTTAAATAAACTAATATATTCAAAAATTTCAAGCTGAAATGAAGAATGTGGTAAAATAATCTGAGTTATCCTAAATATTTGAAGAAATCCTATCAAAGCGGGAGGAGGATAAATTTTTATCTCAATAACTTCAGAAGTAAGTGGATTTTAGAAAACAAAAGAAAAGACAATACTAAAATGAATTCTTGTACATAAATCCTCTAATCTGGAAAAACTGTTAACTGTGGAAATACAAAGTGATATTTTGATACTATTATGCATGTAAACTGGAATTGCACAGGTAAGCAGGTGAATGGTGAGTGGTGGAAGCCAACAATGTTTCTCATTGCTGGGATGGAAATACATAGGAAAGCAAGGGTAAGAACCTAGGATTACCCCATACTGTTAGATCAGAATTAGCCACAACAGTACAAATCTGTGTTTAGCTTAATATACATACAGATAGCTATATATAGAAATATCTGTGCACATGTATCTACTCCATAGATAATACACCAAATATATCTCCTTGACCTGTCATCTAAGCGGGTCTAGAAGCAACAACACTGCTAGCAAGGAGCATAGCTAATACGCAGATCTTTGTTTCTAATACTCTTGTCCAAGAAAAACAATGAGGACTTCTTGGAAAAATGGATGGTTCTAGGTCTGCAGAACAATGACCCTCAAACATACAATGGTTCCAGATAGAAATCAAGTGCTGAAAACAAACAGCAAAAGCCTTCAATGATGTGGCTGTAGAAGAATGCAAGAGCCAACTGAAAGAGCCCCAAAGGGCCATAACAGGAAAAGCTTGAGCAGCAAAGTAAGTAAAGTAAGAATTAGATTACAATTTAAAGTATAAAATAAATAACCACACATTCATACTATGTACATAAATAATTGAATAAGTGGTGAGAATAAAGTTGTTGCTTTTTTAAAAGAATTTCAGAGTTTATGTCCTCCATAGAATATAGACTACTGTGTGACTCTATGCTCCTCAATTATAGGCAATGTGTAGAGACTTTCATACAAATCATGCAGCATGTAAAATGAGAATAAAAGCTGTGGAGAAATCAACAACATGACCTCAATCCCAGGGATCATGGTGAACATCAAATGCTAGGATTTGCATAGATGTGACAGGATGAAAATGCCATTTACCTCTATGACCATCTTACCCAAAGACCACATAACCCCAGTTTAAATTACTGAAAACAAAATACACCCATGTAAGTTCCAATTGAGAATCTTTTCAAACTATGACTAATAACCTTCAAGCCTGTCAAGGGCATAAAAAATAAGAAACATCACAGGCAAGGAAAGCCCAAGGAGACACGATTCTTAAAAAGAATGCAGTGATCTGAATGGAATCCTGAATCAGAAAATCTCAAGAAATCCTAACTGATTAGTAATAATGTATTGATATTGCTTAATAAATTGTGATAAATATCAGATGTTAGTAAGAGAAAAAACTGAATGTGGGCATGTTTGAACTCTGTACTATTTTGCAGTAAATCTATAAATTTAAACTGTTTTAAGAAAGGTTTAGACTTCTAATAAAGAAAATATAGCTATTTCAGATAGAACATACATCTCATTCTTATCTTCATTGACAAGTAATTACAGCAACCTCATGGAAAAGTAACGCATTTCAGCACTGCTCATTTTCTGCTTCCTGTGATCTCTTTATGGCTGGGAAGTATCTCGTTTTAATTCTCTGTCAAACCTGTCCTCTCATGTGGTCTGTTCTGCAGAGAAGACAATGTTTTGGACAACATTTTGAGATTCTTCTAGGAAAGGCTTGACAGATACATTTCAGAAAGTGAGTAATTGAAAGAGACTTTTAAAATCCCCAAAGATGAGTTATTTATTTTAAAAACCAGAAAAAGATACATGAGCAGCCAACTTCCTATGGCTAGAACAAATCTATCAGGACAAGAACCTTAACCCTCATTAACAAACTTCCTGTTTTCTGGTTTTGTATTTGCTGTTGGCATTGTTTATTCATTATTTATATAACTTTGAAATCATTATTTATATTATGTTGACTTGCTGAAAATGTTACCAAAGCATCCCATCGGATGAGAATATCATCACACATGCTTCCTGAAGAGAGAATTGTTAGTAGATTGCCAACCCAATTCAATATATGTTTACTTTGTACAGATAATCAGGTAGATAAAGTCAATTGGAAAAGTAGAAGACAAAGGAGTAAAAATAAAGCAATGGATGCTTGATGCCACCAGAATCTACACAACATAGTTTAGATGGAGAGATAGAAGGCCCTTCAATTGACCCAGTGCATGCCTGTTGACACATACTATTACAAAAAGCATCTGAGTTTGAAAAATAAATTAAGCAGTTATCCTTTGAAGAGATCTTGAATGTTGTCTTGGTACTACATAAACTGATCTTTGCCTTTAGCTGTATCATATCCTATGCCACTTCCAGTTCCCACTCTGCCCCTGGATCTTCTTATTCGCTCACTTCTTTATTGAGACACACAATGTACTATTCTTGCTCTGCTTAATTCTACTGTAGCCACTAAGTGTGCTCATTACATGGACTCCACATGTCAAAGCCTCTCCTGTGAGATGGAGATAATGCCTTTATATAAGATTTATATAAGAACTAAAGTTAGATGTGTCTCCATGTAATACAAGTTCAACAAACTTAGCTATCTTGATAGCAAGTAATGATATTTGAAATGAATAAATTTTGGATCTTTTTATTACTCCCAATTTCTGCTTCTAGTTAATTATAATACTAGCTGTATTACAATAAAGTCAAACAGTAGACTTCAGAAGAATAGGCATTCATTCTCTTAAGCTTATACAAATATTACTGAGCATCTCCTATATCCCTGGCACTGTTTTCAGTGCTAAGAACACAGTGCCAAACAAGGACCCTGCTCCAAGGAAACTTTCTCTACCAAAGTACAAGAGGTTCCAGGCTGATTTGCCTTTGCATATTTTTAAGTGAATCCTCTTGGTGAAGGACAGATACCTAAAAGCACATGCCTTGGTAAGAAGCTCAGTCATTATGGGCAGGTAAATGGTAAACCTCCTTTTCTAGATGCAGTCCCACACTGAACATCCTTTTTTCATTTTGAACATTGGCTGCATGTTAGCCTTTCTAACACTGAACTGGATAATCTGTGTAAAACGTCATGATTTTAGACTACCCAGCGGCTGAGGTACTCTGAGAGTTGCTGAGAATAAAGTAAGTCTGATGGATATGCAATACAATGTGTTGGTTTACAGCACAAGATTAGGGTGAGAGATATATACTTTGAATATTTTAAAAGTAGAATATATTAATGTCAGAATCAGAGAGACCAAAAGCATAAAACAGATGGAAGAGAAAACTCTCATGATCAACAGAAGAGAAAGCACAAAAGGAGATATCTAGAAAGCTTTCAGATACTAAATAGGACTGTTAACAGGAATTGAGGGTACATGGTGGAGCGTGTGCAATGAAACTGGAGCTTTCAACCAGAAGAAGGTGAGCATAGACATATATCTACAATACAGCATTTGAACACTATCTTCAAGGGAGTAAAGGATAGCACATTTTAAGACTCTAATGTTAACCTTATGCCTTATTAACCTTATGCACTGAGTTATGTCTGCACATAACTCTGGAATCAATGATGTTTCATCATGTTTACCTTTGGTGAACTCAGCTTAAAAATTATTGAAATATGTATATAAAGACACAATAGGCAGGAATTCTCCTTGTACTAGAGTACAGAAAGACTTGGAGAGGTCCTAGATTAAGGTCTGGAGTTCAAACTTTATTGCAATACTCATTAGTATGGTTCAATGACCAAGGCAGCCAGAGCCAGAAGAATTCTTGAGAAAGATCTGAGAATCACCACCTCAGTAGATCATGTAATGAAAAAGTTAGAAGTGGCCAACATAAGTGCAAAACAAGAAAGTGCAGCTTCAGGAAATACCCTGAATGAATGTTGGCAGAAATTAGCAAGTAAAGGTTGGGCATGAACTATGAAAAGTAGTCATGCCATAAAGAGCTGTTAACATTGACTGATTTACTTAACCTCTCTGTCCCTTAGTGTTTTTCTTTGTAAAATGGGGAGAGTAACTGTACTTTACTCATATGAAACTGTGAACTGCAAATAAAATAAAATGCATTAAGCATATAGTGGCTACTACTATCCTTCCTTCAGTGCCTTCCCACGTGAACTGACCTGTTCACTGTCTGTTCCTCAGCAGGAGCTCAATGCATGTTTATCTCTCATTATTTATTATTGTTATTGCTCTTCTAGATCTCTTAGTACATAGTATGGGGAACTAGTCACATCAAAGGGAATGAGGAATTCCAAGCCAGCTGAATAATAATGGTTGGAATAATGTAATCCAGCTCTGTGTACACACAAGAGGAACAGAGATGGGCTCCTGGGTGTCTCTGGATCATTACTACAATCATAATTCTTCCCTTTCCTAGGAGACTTTCCATTCAGTCAGAAAGGCTTAGTTGAGAGAATCAAGCACTATGTTAGGACACAGAGAATGAAGCAAAATCATCTTCCTTTCCAAACAAAGCTGTGCTAATAAACAGGTGCAAAGAGAGCATACAATGTATTCCTCCAAGCAGTCTCTTTGATGTGCTCAAACTGTCCGCCCTTTCTGTATTTGTTTATGGTGTGTTAACTGTAACTTTACTTGTTTCTCCCCAGATGTTTGGACATCCATTAATTAGCACATCCTCTATAACATATTTGTGGATGCTTTCACCAAGTGAGAGGAAAGACTAGATTCCAGCTGGAAAGAAATGGCAATTAAACACACACACACACACACACACACACACACACACACACACGTATTCCAAGACTAGCCTTAGGACAGCTTGAGAATGAGAGAGAGAGGCAAGGGGAAAACATGAATGCTGAGCACCAACAAAATCCAGTGGGGCTCCTTCTGAGCTTAACATTTTCATGCTCACACATCATCAGCACACATGTAGCTAGCATATGACTCCAGGGCCAGATTAATCCAGAAAAAACAATCTTGTCTCAGTCAAAAAAGAAGGCCTTGACCTTCTCACATGAAACTGACTAGGTAGGACTCCCAAAAACTGCTTCTTCTTCTTTACCACTCATTTACCATTGTAGTCCTGGTTGAGAAGCTACCAATATAACTTCAGAATTCAGTGCAAAAATTCAGTGCAATGTTTATTTTTAAACAATCAAAGAGACTATCTGGTAGATATCATGTTGGGCTGCCTCTATGTTCCTATTATAAGCTTGCCTGAAAAAGGCACATAGTGGAGGTTGAAAGGAAGATTCAATTGCTTTTCTGCAGTGGGATGTCCAGTGTCTACCTCCAACCCCTTCCTCCATCACCTTCCCATATATAAACTGGAATGTTCACCAGCCTATTATATGGTACCACTACTTCCCTTCTAAAACAATGGTACAGATCTCTTTGTTCTTGGATATCAAGAAAAAAATCTTACTTGTTAGAACTTACTCAACTCTTTGACATCTTCTTTTTTAAAAATCAAGTATCCCTTTCTTTGGTGCACTGCATGCTGGTTTTATGGGCAAAGATACAACAACATATAAAAATCCACCCAGTAGGTCCATAGAAAACTCTCATCTAGTCCAGAAATATATCTCTCAGGAAAATTAATAATCTCCATAAAATCTCATTTCTCAGATCCTAGCAACTAATTTTAAATTTTTAACGGGTCATTTCACACATAGCCAAAGCCATAATGTAAGACTATGATTTGCAAACATCGCTTTAGTTTTCATAGGAATTTTTCATTAACATTTTACCTCTGGTTGTATTTCCTGGGGGGGGATAAAAACAGTCAAATGCCTACTGAATCTTAATAATAACCATTGTGAACTGAGGCTATAGAAAGAAATTGTAATGAAATGAACTTTAAATAAAAAGCTGTTTTGTGATAGTTTGTGAGACAGGAACATAAGGGGATGTGTGGCACCATGCGAGGTGCACAATTTCATCTGACTTCCCAAGACAGTATTGTGAATTTGGCATTCCTATTTCCAGAGACTGAGACGTTTCAGTTTTAGAGAGTTTCAGTAACTTACTCTAGGACCTATGCTTATACAGCATTGCATAAGAGCATGGGCTTGGGAATCTCTAAACGCTTGATCAAATCTTAACTTGGTCAATGAAAGAGCCATGGGGAGGCTGGGCTAAGAGGACAGTCCTGCTGAGTGGTGTGGCAGTCAGCAGCATACCACAACAGTAGTGGATAGTATAAAGGTCCAGGTTCATAGTCAAAATAGAGTTTTAAGTTTTGGATCTGAAATAACCTCGCAAACCTCATGTAGTTGGAAGCTAATGTGCTTTTAGGAGGAAGCACCCGGTTGAAGGAGACAGGTCAGGGGAATGTGACTTGGAAGGGTACAATTCCCTCCCAGGAGCCTCCCTTCTTTCTATTTCCAAGTCAGTGTAACTTGAACAAGGATCCTCTGAGGCAGGCCCTTCAACCATGTCTTTTCTGGTTTGGAGCCAGTCAACCAAGCACTGAGACCTCTGAAAACTGTGAGCCCAAATAAAGCTTCCTTCTTTTTCACTGCGTGTTGGGTATTTTGTCCCAGCAACAAGAAGTGTCTAAAACATGGAGGAAATAAGTCATTGCACATATACCCAGACTGCTTTGGCTTTTGCCCCAGAATTAATCTAAAATATATGAGTCAGATCTTCTCATTGCTATATGTGTAGGATAGATTCTAAATCCAGAGGCCAAGAACTCAAGCTTGGAAGTTGGCATGACAGTGATCTAAATCAGGCAGAAAAGAAAAATCCCATGAGAAGAATGAAATAGCTGACTGGTCGTTTCACACAGTGATTCATCTTAACACTCATGCGCACACATAAACACATCTTATAAATAGGCATTCCTGTCCCCATCTTATGGACAACAAAGCGCATCAGGATCCATGTGTGATTTGTTTCACTCATGCACACACACACTACTGGAATTGGAATATCGATAAGACAGATTTTAAATCCCACAGACTTATTTCATGCTGCAATTAGAGATTATGGTTAAGCAGATGTTGGCTCACCTGAAGCAGGCATCACAAATCAAAAGTGGTCCGTAGAAAGGAGAACATAGGATATAAGCAAATAAACAAAAAAGAAAGAAAGGAGTTCTGAAAACACAGTTCACCTTACTAGTCATCAGGAAAATGAAATCCAAGTGTTAATGAGTCTGCATTTCTCACATATAAGGTTGATAGAAGTTCAAAATATTTGATAATATCAAGGGTTCAAAATGTGAGAACGTGAGTAATAATTTATACTGCTAGTAGGTATATCAACTTTCACAGCTATTTCGCAAGGCAATCTGGCAATATCTTCTAAAAACTAAAATGTAAATACTATTGATTCATCAATTTCTATCTTTGGCATGTACCCAAGAAATATTTTCACACAAGTGTCTGCACATGCCCAAAGACATGTGTACAAAGACATTGTCCACAGTCTTCTTTATAATTACAAAATATTCAAACAGAGGAAGTAGGTGACTCAAGATTGTGGTTGAGTACACCGCTATAGTTTTAAAATGAAATTATGTGTACTGTCGTGGGAAAGTCTCTCAAGTATACAATCATTTCTTTTAGAAAAACAAACTTTATAAGACACTATAATAAAGAATGCATGCAGTACAGTTGTCCAAATTAATAGAAGCTGTAACGCCAACAGTGAAACTTATGTAAACTATGGACTGTAGATTTTGGGCAATAATGCCATGCAATGAAGGCTGACCAGTAGTCACAATGGCCTGCTAGGATGGAGGGTGTTGCAATGGGACAGGCTAGGCAAGTGTCCACATGGAACTGTACGGGGAAGACCTCTGCTTCACTCTCAAATGTTGCTGCTAGCCTAAAACTGCTTCAAGAAGTGCAGTGCAGTTTTAAAATCAAGTTCCATGACATATCTTACATTTCCATAGCTAAACTTAAATAATGCACAAAATTTTGTATTTCCACAGGAAAAAAATGTAGAAAAACAGTCACCAATCTGAATATAATTATTCCTCTCTGAAAAAGGCATGCATTGGGTAAATGGCCAGAAGACCTTTTGTTTTGCAGAATAAATAAAATTGATG
>PVJX010015738.1:0-41853 GCA_004027295.1 Dolichotis patagonum
TCTCATTGCTAATATTGGCAGGCTATATCTTCTCTTTTTGTTAGTTGTGCTTGTCAATTTCATTGATTTTTCACAGAATTCTCTCTTTGTTTGACTTTCTGTGTTGTTTTTCTGCTCTCAAATCTCTCAATTTCTGCAATTATCTTTATTATTTCCTCCTTTCTGCTTGTTTTTGAATCATTTTATTCTTCTTTGTGTAGATTTCTTAACACTAATGTGTAAACAGCACTAAATTTTTCTTTCAATACTACTATAGCTATGTCATGCAGCTTTTTGATCATATTTTTTTAATCTCACTGAATCAAATGTAGTTTTAATTCTTGAGACTTCTTAGATTATTTTAAAATATATTGTTTAGTTTTTAACTGGAAATTTTAATGTTATCTTTGTTATTGGTTTCTAGTTAGATTCTATGGACAGAGAACACATTATATGTGATTACAATTCTTCTGAATCTGTCAAGTTTTGTTTTATAACCCAGGATATAGTCTATCTTGGTATCGGTTTGGTGAGCACAGGAAAGAATCTGTATTCTGCTTTGTTAGGTGGAATGTTCTATAAATGCTGACGAGCTCTGATTCAAGCTAGTTTTCCATATCCTTGCTGATTTTTATTTGTCAGATTCTAGAAGTTATCAACCGCCCTTCCTTTGCAAAGTTTTCTAGCTATGCCTTCTTTTTCCACTCCTTCCATAACCATGAAGACAAGATGTTAGATATCTCAGTAGAGACTCATTGGTCCTGGTGTCCTGTTTATTTACTTTAAATCCACTCTCCTGTGTGTCTTGACTGAGTGATTTTTGTAGTTCTAGCCTCCAGTTCCCTGAGTCTCTCCTCAAACATCTCCATTCTTCTTTTGAGCTCACCCACTAGGTTGGTTTTGATTTTATTTTTATTTTTTCAAATTGCACTCACATTTTTGAGTTCTAAAATTTCCATTTGATTGTCTTTCGCATCTTCTACTTTATTTGCCAAGAATCAGTTTCTTTTCTGAGTTTCTATTTTGTTAATGAGGTTTTTTGTTTGTTTGTTGAAAGCCTGTTCATAATTACTTACTGAAGCATATTAAAGACAGCAGCTTTTAAATCTTTTTCAGATAATTCTGACATCTTTATCATCTTGATGTTAACATCAATTTTCTTTTACATTCCTCTTCAAATTGTGGTTCTGTATAAAGAACTAAAAAACATCAAGCCCCTCAAATCCATAGACCCTCTCCAAAAATAGACATCTAAGATGAACAACACATTTCTCAAATGAAAATGTACAAACAGCAAATAAATACATAAAAAAATGTTCACCATCATTGGTCTTTCGAGAAATGCAAATTAAAACAGCATTGAGATTTCATCTCACTCTGGAAAGAATAGCTGCCATCAAGAAATAACCAAAAAAAAAAAAAATGTTGGCGAGGCTGTGGGGGAAAAGGAACACTGCTCCACTGTTGGTGGGAGTATAGACTGGTGCAGCCACTATGGAAATCAGTATGGAGATTCTTCAAAAAACTAGGAATGGAAGTTCCATTCAACCCAGCTATTCCCCTCCTGTATCCCCATCAGTGTTTTTCCAGATTAATTGAAAAGGTCATGTCACAGTGATATACGTGCACCCATGTTCATAGCAGCACAATTTGTAATAGCTAAATCTTGGCAACAACCAAAATTCTCATCAACCACAGAGTGGATGAAAAAGATATGGTATTTTTATACAATGGAATATTACTCAGCTATAAAAAGGATGGTCTTGAGGCTTTTATAAATAAATGGAGGCAATTTGAGACTATCCTCATAAGTGAAATAAATCAAACTCATATTTGTAAATATTATATTGTCTCTCTAGTATAAAAAATAACAATAAAAACTGAAAGAGTAATAAGATCTAAAATGTATAATATTGTAATAATGAAAGGGAAAGAAAGTGCTCTAAAAAATTTAACTGTATGTATAAGTGTGCAAGATAGATAACCATACTGCTAAGCTTTTGTTAATTTATCAAACAGAATGGTTTGTACTGTTATTGTTTGATTATCCACTTTTTATGTTTTGATTTTGTAACTTGAACAGCTACTTCTAACATACGTAATTTATCAACTAGTGATTTCTTACTGTTTTTTTTTAAATTCTGTATTATTTCTACTCTTTTTTCTGTTTTGCTTTCTTTTTCTCTAAATAAAAAAATAAATTGTGGTTCCGGGTCTAAAAAGTAAAAGGTGGATGTCAGGTGCACTGTGTCATGAGACTACGTTATTTAAGCCTTTGGTTTCAGCTGCCTTCTCTGACACTCTTGGGCTAGAGAAGGGACCACAGCCCTTCTTTACTGCCCAGTGGGGTGGAGGCCACGTTTTCATTTATATTCTGTGAACACTTGAAGGTGAGCTCATGGCTCACACGAGGTGGGAGTGAGAGATTTTACTCCTCACTGGACTTCTTTGGATTCACTCAGCAGGAAGGAGGTAATAGTGTCCCAATTTGTTACTTCATTTCTTTCTTTGACATCATGGGCAGAAGTAGCCTTTTTATTTCCAGTTGGTGGTTCAGGTCCTACCTTCCCACTCGCTTGTTTGCCACTGTCCCTCAGAGAGGGGACAGGATCCCTTACCACTGCTAGGTGAGGTGCAAGTCCAGGTTTTCTAAAGACTTCTACTGAAACTATGGGGCAGCCATGGTCATTGTCTAATAGAGATGAAAGACCCGGCTACCTACTCAGTTTAATATCACTGTAGCAGAATTCCTGAGGTAACCAGCTTATAGGGAAGGAAGCTTTCATTCTGGATCATAGTTTCAGCGGGTTCAGTCCATGCAGTGCAGTCATCCCCATTGCTTTGAGCCTGTGGTGGCACAGGACATCATAGAGAGAACTTGTAGAAAGGAAGGAAGCCTAGTCACCTCAGGGTAACTGAGAAACAAAGAGACAAGTAGGGACTGCAATCTCAACATCTAATGTAGTATTCTCTAAGGCACACCCTCAGTGACCCCTAGCTCCCTTCTTTCCTTCCTTCTTTTCTACCTTCCTTCCTTCCTTCCTTCTTTCTTCCTAAAGGTTTTACCACAGTTCCACAGGCTGGAGGCCAAGACATGGACTTTTGGGCATAGTCAGATCCACACTATGGCATTAACAGGGCCACAGCTGTGAGACGTGACTGAAGTACCTCATTCAAGCCTACAGTGGAAGTCTGGCCCGGGTGAGACTCGCAGTTCTGTACTTGGACAGTGTAGAGCAGCTATTTCCCAAAAGTTTTCTGTTGTTAGGTTGCTCCCTTCCTGGTTCCTTGGTTAAAGAAAGGAATTCTTTACTGGGACTCTTGCTTGTCCTTTTGGTACTCCCAGTTTGCTGGCTTCTTTAGCACCAAGTCTGAAAGAAAACTCAAGAAATTCATCACCATGTCATTTCCTGAATCTCAAAATCCCTAGCCAGTATATCTTCTTTCTAGCTCTCGTCGTCTTATATTCTCTTTGGTGGCTATGGACTTCAGTTTTTGTTTCCTTATTAGAGTGAAGCAAAACATACAAAATAAAAATCCGGAAACCCTGCATCTCTTTTCACAGAGCTTCTTGGTACCTTGGTCTGTGGCTCTGGAAAGCTTTAGAAATCAGCCTCATCTCTTGGCTTCTCTCTGTTCTCCAGCATCCTGCAGCCTCAGAAAGCAATGTCCTCAAGATGCGTTTGTTCATTTTTGTGTTTTTATCTGTACAGGTTTGGAAAATCTCTGCCAGACTCTTTATGCTTCAGTGAGGCTTTCAGTTCATTTTCTCAACTTCCCTCCCCACTCCTGTGCCTGGATTTGTCAGATATTCTAGGAAGGGTAGCTTGCACCGTGTGGACTCACTTCTCTGTCATTCCAGGTTCTCTAAGATATTGAGCTGGACAGATTTCACAGATGGTTTGACCATGCTCCCTTCATCCCACTAACTTAGCAGGAGAACCAAAGTTTGCATAAATGTATACAAGTACACACACACAATCAAAAATTGTGCTGTATATATAGCCAAGGAAGTTAAAAAAAAAAGAGATGTCTACTTTTGAGTAACTGGGGAAAACAGTGAAATTTGACTTATTTCTATCTGTCCATCTAGGCTTTTTATTACTTTATATATATCATATGGCATTTATATTATAATTATATAAGTAATTATGAGCAAAACGGTTCCCTGGGTATTCAAGGAAGTGAAACACTGATAACGTGCGCCCAGATTTCTTGCATTTAAAATGAAGTTTTTGCATCACAGAGAGCTGGGGTTTTGTCTGTTAGATTTTGCTTTTTGGGTTCTTTCAGGGGAGGGAGGCTGGTTTATCCAGAAACTTGAAACAACATCCTAAACCCCTCTCTACTTCTTTTTTCCAGTTATGGCAGACGCTTCTATGCAAAACTACACAGAGTATCTGTTGGCTATTTTCTAAATGGCTAAAGACAGAAACATCCCTCAAGAACAAGAAAAGCACAGCACTCGAAGAGCTTTTCCATCTATCACCGTACGCCTCAGTGATGTTTGCTTCTTTACCTGGTGTAACTGACGACCCCTTCTGCCTCTGATTTAGGGACTGAAAACACATCCAACCAGAAAACATCTCTAAGGTCGGCAGAAACCTGGATTTGCACCCAGACCCCAAACAAGATAATTAAGGCTTTCTTTTGATTAAAAAAAAAGCAGAAAGAACACTACCACAAAGATGTGTCTCTCTGGTTCCGTGGGTACAAATGCAGTGCTTACCGTGTGGGTGCTAAAGCGTCACCACCACCTCTGCCACCTCTGGGGCCTCCGGAAGGTGAGAGCAAAGCAAACCAGCGCGCTCTCTCCTTGTGCTGGAGCTCCTCGACCGTAAAGTCTTCCCAGCTGATTCATAAAGCAAGTGTCCACCGCTTTGGTGTCTGAAGCACCGCTTCCTTGGCAAGGGTGATGCTCCAGGATTTTGAACTTTCTTTCTCAACGCACATGTGCTGAGTTTCTCATTCATTCTTTTATTTTTTATGGAGAATAAAAAAACACACAAGATGGTAGGAAATTAACAATGGTTCCAGTATTGCATATTGTCTTCAGAATGGGTGCTCAGATTACCGGACATAGGCATGCAAAACTGATCAAACAATAAAAGCACTGTCAATTTCAGGGAACTGATAGAATGAGTAGCTCAGTTATCTTAACAGTCTTGTGTCTGATTCATTCTTAAGTAGTTGTTTAAAAACAGTAATAACAGACACGTCTGTGTTTCTTTGTGTAGTTTTTGATTAGTATATGTTTGCAATGCATAATACACACATGCATTTCTGGGAGTTGGTGCATTTATACATCATATCTTGTTCCATTTACTCTCCCCTCCCTTCCCTCTCATCTCCTCCATCCCCAGGCCCCTTCTCAACTCCACAAAGTCGTCTCTTTGTTTCCTGTTATATATCTTTTATTTGTTCTTTAAATTATTTATAATTTAGATTTCTCATCTAAGATTAACCATGCAATATTTAACCCCCTGTGTCTGATTTATTGCACTAAGGATTGCAAGGTGCATCCCTTTTCCTACAAATGGCTCAAATGTATCATTCTCGGTGGTTGAGTAGTTCCCCGCTGTATGTCCATACCCATTCATCCTTTGGTAGGCATGCTGACCGCTTCAGGATTGAGCTATTATTATTTATGCTATCTGTCTTCTTTGGCTAGGATTAAATGATTGCATGAAAATATCTGTCTCAAGTCTCTCTGGGTTGTGAGTTCAGATGCAAGTCCTTTTATAGCGGAGAGAGGTCTCGCTTGCCCTGCACCCCTAGCTCTCCACTCAAGCAGGAAGCCTGTGCCACCCGCATCCCTCGATGCTTCCGGAAGCTCCAGAGAATGCTTCGCTTGTGCACAGAACTGAGTCTTTTCCTATTCTGCAGCCCCTTTGTGGAAGATCTGCTGACCATAAATCACCAGAAGAGGAATCCTCACATGACTGCTTCCTTCCAGAGTTCTCTGGGTAACACTGTTCTGCCAGTTTCTGGGTGCTCTGAGGACAGGTAAACTTGGTCAGCCATCAGTCACAGCATGCAGAGTGACAGAGTTTGGGGTGAGACACTTCTCTCCCGAACTCTCTGTGGCACTTTGAGTCTGCTAATACTTGGAACCACAAAAATACTTCCTTAGAGAATATCTATTGTGCCCCAATCATTTTCTTCTTCTTTATAGAAATTAAACCCCTTTCAGCTAAAATTTAAAACAAAATTCGGGCATGAGACTCTCCATGAATATCATCTCTTGAAAAAAGCAATTTTGTTTGCAGTGCACTCTGCCACACATCCACTGTTAGAAAGTTTCCCCCAGTGGCCTGAGGTTTCGTAAACAGCAGCTATTTTTCCTATTTCTGTCTTCATCTCCAGACTGTGCATTCTATGAGATAACTTGTTGACTAGCTTAAAATTAAGTTTGAGACTTCAGCTGTTAGCATTTTCTCTCTCTAAAAGTACATAAGAAAGTTCTAAGGGAATAAAAGCCAGTCATGTTCCAATCACTACAGTGGGAAAGTTGAGGGGATTTTTCAGGGAAATCACAAGTGTAAGAGAGCAAGAGAGAGAGAGGGAGGGAGGGAGGGAAAGAGAGATCACCCTTCTCATAACAAAAAAATATGCAGAAACAAATAATGTTCAGGGGGAAATAATTACTAACCAAACTGTCTAAAAGGAAGGGAATTAATGCTTTTCTGTTCAAATGTGGGTCCAGGGTACGTGAGACTTTTCACTGATATAAATGGACTTACATTTGAACTCACAGACCAGAGAGACCAGAGTCCGCTGTTCTCTTTTCATTCTAACAAAAGAAGACAGCAGAACAAGTAATAACAGCCAAGTCACTCAGCACTAATTTCCCAGTGCATTTCCTTTGGGGAGCATTTTTAATCATACCCTTTATTAAAGCTAAGTGGAGATCACAGAGGCTAAATTGTGTTCCTAAAGTTATCCCACTAGTTCTGCATAAGGCAAGATTTGAACCCAGGGAAGTCAACACCGTAGTTTATGCCTTTCTCTTATGGCACACCTTCTCCCAAGTGGGAAGTTCTCATAATGTTCATGAGAAAGTAGGTTTGAGACAAACAACTAAAAGATCAAAAATGTGCTTAGGGTGAGTTAACCTAAGTAAATCTCACAGGCAAGAGTTGTAAGCTAAAAGTTTCGACCTCAGAGCAGAAGCCTAGAGGGCTAAGAGATACAGAACTGGGTCACAAAGAAACTCAACTATACAGAAGCTCCCAGGATCATGTTTTGAATGTTTTACAGACTTTCTGATCAGGCAACATGAAAAATACTCACGTCAACATAGGTGTTAGTTGGCTAAGCTCTCTTCTTGGAATAGTTTAGCGTGGAGTGGGACAGATAGCACTACGAGAAAAGAGTTTGCCTATTGGGAGCAGCACATGGCATCCACGTGAAGAGCCGGTAAGATGCCAAGTGGCTCTCACAGAGTACTGGGTGAGATGGAAAGCCTCATGCAGTCCATGTACAAAGCTATGTTGGACGGAAACCAAAGTGCTTAAGCCATGCAGAGTTCTGAGTCGACTACACCTGGTATGAGTAGAACTCTGCTCTGGGGTGAGGAGCGCTAAGAAACATATGCAGTAATATCTGTAAAGTTAGGAAATGTGCAACTTCTTTGCAAACTGAAACTAAAATAAGGGCACCCTCAAACACAGGGACAGTTTGCTTGGTGGCGGATAGTTGGTAATGCCATGTACAGTGCTTACTAGCTAACCATAGAATTAAAATACCTAATAACCCTTGAGAGATGAGTGATTAAGGACAGCCACGATATTTAAAAGGAAGCATTATTTTTCCAATAATTAAAAATGTCTTTTTATTTTCCCCCTCTTAGGAGGCCCCAGAACTACACTGTTTTTACTTTTCATTTGTTCCTTGTTTGTGAGTTTCCTCTGTTCCTTGTTATTAGTTGTCAGTTTCAGCTACCATCAGCATTTTCTTCCTTTCTATTACTATTTAAAACAATCAACTTAATCTGGTATAAACTTGGAAACCAGATAATAAAGTTGGTTAGACTTCTGTGTAGCCTAGAGGTGGTTCCAAAGATACTGTAAGTCCTGACAAACAATGGCCCTTCACTAATATCACATGACTGGTGACATTCTACAAAAGTATTTCCATTGTCAGGATCATAGCATCAATGCCACTGAGCTATAATCACTGGAAACCTAAGCACAATGTAACAATAAGTCATATTTCAACTTAATCAAAATCTGACTTGTCTCACGTTCCACACTGATTCGTATATTCTCATTGATTTTGAGGGTACTGTCCTGTTCTATCAGGTTAATTCCAATGAAATTAAAATTATTAGCACATATTAACTGAACAATATAAGGGACTTCTTTGTGAAATTTTCATACCTGTAACTAATGTATTGTCATTGTATCTGCCTCCCTATTACCTTGTCATATCACCTGCCCCCCATATGAAATGATAAAGTTGAGATAGACCTACATTTTGCAGAAAGCCTGAGCACATTAGTAACAGGAAGTAGATTGCCCTGCTGTCATCTAGGCATGAGACTAAGTTTGAGAAAGCAAAGCTCAGAGAAGTTAAGTACCTTGCCCATGGCCACCCAGGAAGTAAATGGTGGAGAGGTTTGAACCGGGTAGATGACAGATGTGTACTCTCACACGCTGAGCTGCACTGGGCCAAGTTAGCCACACAAGTATTTAATGACAAAGGCACAAAGATTTCGTGTCCTTAACCTGAGGGAGGGTCTCCGGGACAGCCCCTGGAGGAGGCAAAGTGGATTCCCAGGATGATTAGGTGCCAGGTGGCTCCCATAAGACATAAAGAACAACTGTCCACCTTTGTGGCTCACTAACATTAGAAGCTTCCTGGAATGTTATTGGCATCGTGGAAAAGATCTCACTAAGCTATTTGCATGCTCATTCCCCAAATCAGGGGGTTTCAAATCCACGATTCTTCCCTCGGTCGGTGATGTTCATTCTTAAGTGATCACCAATCACCATATGGACTGAGGCTGTCTTACTTTTACTCTTGCAATACAGCAAATTAAATCTTAATTTGCCAACACTAGAAGGGTAGGAAAGAGTGGACAGTAATAACTGCGAGCTATGAAAGGAGTACTGGATTCAGTAAAAACAAAAATTGCCTCAGTCGTGTCACTCGCTGGATGACTGATTTTGGGGTATTCCCTTGGCAATCCATGAGCCTTCACTTAATCACTTGTAAAATGAAAGAAGAGAAAAGCTAACCGTTACCCATTGCCTGTACAAGGTATTGTTCTACAAACTTCACATAAACTTGACTTACTCTGATATTATTAATCACTCTGTTACCATCCAATTTCAAGGTTTAGATAACAGGTTTAGAGAAATTAAGAATTTGCCAAAAGCTGCCTAGCCAGATGGGATGTAAAGCACCAAAGCTCATGCGTTTGTTCCTGTTATTGTTTGCTTTTTGCATTTCACCTTCCTTTCATCACTGCAGCTCTGTAACTCCAGAACTTCAGAATACGCAAGGAGTGATACGGTATGATTGTTATTCTATAACCCCCGAGTCATGTATGCAACCAGCATGTGAGCTAATCTTCACCTTCACTTCTTCAGAGTTATTCCTGGATGGTAACTGTTAAGCCCAATGGGAAATCCATCTCCTTCTCACTCCTGAACTTCAGATTACAGTCAGCTGCGAGACGGCCCCGTCCGCCGTGCTTCCTATGGTAACCCACAGAGGCGAAAACTTCGATGCGTTCCCTGAGGGGGTTAACTTAGTCGTATGTCTAAGAAGTGACAGGTACTGGGGAAGAAAATTTGATTATAGGTATTATTTGCATGGTCTATTTTAATCTTGAAGTATTTGAGAAGACTCGGTCAAAGACAAGAAAGGACAAGTTTTCAACAGCGAGTGTTTTCTATTCTCATGAATGTAATTTTGTCCAGGCTGAAAATTCAGAAGCTGCTTTGTCCAAAAGGACACTGACATCCTATACTATGCTTTATTTGACATCTTATACTGCACATTAAACCACACGGGCAAACTTCAAATGACTCGGCTATAGGAATGTATATCTGGTTTAAAAACAGGTCAGCTCGAGTGTGTTTCCTCGTGTTGCTCCTGGAGGGGTTAAAGACGTCTGTGAACACATCTTCTGATTGCTTTTGTCTTCTTCAATTTTTATAAAACAGCCATCACATACCCAAACACTTGAATATGTTCCATTACAGCCAGAGATTACAGTCTCAGGGGGTGGTTGTTTGGCATATTAGTATCAAAGCCCAATGTGGACTTTCACTGACTCCAAAGCAACAGTGTGAGTGGAACTAATCACTAAAATAATTTGTGATTTACTGAACAAAAGTTGCTCGACACTAATCCCAGGGATAATTATGATCAAATGATTTACTAGTGTAAAAGTTAGAGGAAGAGCATTAAGATCTTTCTCTCCCACAAAGAGAGAACTATATCACCAGGGATGGAAAGAGAAGCCCAAATTTGATAACCATAAATTAATATCGAAGAAAGTGGACACCTATGTGTAATTAAGATTTGCTGTCAGAAATTCCTCTGATATCTCTCCAAAACTCTAGGTATCCTTTATTTCATGGAGTTTGCATTGCTTTTTAAAAATTCTACTTGGAACACTTTCCCCCCGGATGTTTAACTCAAGTCTGTTCAGGGGTAACCTTCTCCGTGATGCCTACACGACTAGTCCTGCCTAAAACTGAATCCACTTCTTCTGACCTGACTCTAACACTGCCATGTCCTCAGTTGGCGTCATTTACTTCTGTAGCATTTACTGACTACTCCTGTACCATTTCCCCTAGAATCACAGTCTGTTTTGATCACTGAGGGATTCCTGGCGCACACAGTCTGGCGTAGACCCAGGTGTGTGTAGATTCCCAGCAGAACAACGCCTGGCACACAGAGGACTGCCAACAGTCACTGAGCCAGAAAAAACCTACATACTGGAAAGTTTTGTGATTATTTCTTGTAATTATATCATCCAAAAAGCCGAGCAATTTGAGTATCCTTGTGTAGGTACTGCAAGATGGAAAAAAAGGAAGATGAGCCCAAAACATCCTTAATTGTTCTGAACTCTCAAGGAATTCAAATAGGGTTTGGAGAAACTCGTTGTCAGGGTTGAGTTTGACAGCACAGAGTGGAAAATGGAGATGAGGAATAGTAATTAGACACAAGTAGGCTCTGAAAGAGCACAGGCCAAAGGCAAACGAGGGCTACTGAGGGCAGCTCTTCTTGGAATAACAGAACAGATGTACTTACAGTGACTGGATGATAACTAGGAAGTCTGTGCGCTGTTGAACAGGCTTCAGGGTGTTCAGTATCCAAACATGAGCTATAGTGAACATGTGTCAAGCGTACGACTCCCCAGAGACTGAACCGTCACTGCCAGTCAGGACAGACAAAGTTCAGCTGCCACAACAAGCAACCCCAAATTTAAAGCTGTGACTTTCCATGGTGGCATTTATTTACTGCTTGTGATGTGTGTCTACCACAGCTTGGAAAAGAGGCTTTGCTCACCTTGGCTGCCTGGTACTTAGACGGATGGGGCGGCCTCTCAGCACGCTTCCCTATTTGCAGTGAGGGAAAGGCAGGCTGGGCGTAGCCCATATCCTGCCTCACAGAATTTCTGATCTGAAGCAGCACAGGTCACTGTTACTCATATTGAACTGGTCAAGTCGATCCTTTGCTCCTGAGTCAATAAGGGGAAATCAATGTACTCCCCCTGGGGGGGAGGCAATGAATGTAAGTGAAAAGTAACAGGCTATGCCACCCAGGTCCACCATTGGCAATTTACCTCTCCCAGGACTCCTGGAGGGAGCAGTTTACCTCCTGCTATAGAAAGTACAACTTTCGCAGTTTGCCTTCTCAGCTTCTCTACCCAGGCTTGGATACTTGCCTACGAGTTGAACGCATGACTTAAAGCAACACAGAAGGGGAAAATGCATTCTGCAAAGCTGTGCTGAGAGCAGCATCTGATTCCCAGGGACATGTAGTATGTGCCGGATAGCTGGGGTGTTGCAGATCCAAAGCGGGCCGATGTGGGGCCTCGGCCTGTTGGAATTTGGTGTGATTCGGGACACAGTTGTGTCACAGTTGTGGGTGTGTAGCTGTCCTGCGCGCCTGTACACCGTAAGGCCTAGTTCTGCAGCATTTTCTTGAGTTCTGGGAGTTCCCTAATATCTTTCCACTTTGTGATTTTATGTTTAAATCAGCTTGACTAGTTACTGTTAGTTACATGGTGGTAAGAATGATCTGAAATAGTGTTCATTCTTGCCCTATGTGTCAAAAAATTTGTAAACAACCAAACAAAGGCAGCTTTATCTAGCACTTGACTAAATAAAGAATATGATTCTTGCCACCATAAATTTATAGGTTTTTGCTGTTATTTAAACTTATCACTGAAATAAACTAAAATGTAACTTTTCCAGTTATGTAAAGCAATAATCTCCCCAATGCCTCATTCTTCCCCTCAACTAACTTGTGATTTTCAACAGATTCTTTTGATGTTTAGCCCCTTATCTTTCATCACATTATCCACCCCAGATTCATTATCTTAATAGGAAATATTTTTATTTCTGGCAATATCCCAAGTTTTGTTCTAGGTGCTTTAGACATTTAGTGGGCATCAAATTTTTATGTGGTAGATAATTATTATCCTTGTTTTTGTATGAGATTCAAACAGATCCAAGATCATACTGTGTGTTAATCGGTTTACAGTCACTATGACAAAATACCTGAGACAAGCCACTTAAAAGAGTAAAGGTTTATTTTGGCTCACAATTTCAGCCTATGTATGATCAGCTAACATCATTGCCTTGTGCAAGAACACCATTGAAGAAGGGTATGGTGAGACAAGATGCTCTCCTGATGGTAACGGGGGGGGGAGGGGGAGAGAGAGAGAGAGAGAGAGCTAGTAGGTTTTCTCCTTCCAGTTTTGTTCCATTTTGGGTCTCAGCCTTTTGGATCATGTCACACACTCTCAGAGCACATCTTTCTCATCAGTATGCTGCCTAAATGTCAAGTGTCTCCGATGTCCTCACAGACACACTCAAAGGTGCAGTTTACTAACTTTCTAGGTGTTTCTCAATCTACTAAAGTTGATAATCAAGATTAATTGTTATATATGGCTAGCAATTGGTGATGCTATGACTTGAACCCAGAGAATCTGATGTCATAGCTGCTACACTATGTTGCGCCTTCACACGTGCTGAAGCTCTGTGTGTTCATTTTTAAGCACATAGAATATCAGCACATGTATATTCATTTTTAAACATTTCTCACTGACTTCCCACTTGGTAATACCCCTTTTACATGTTTCACACAAATATTTCTCATCCTCCATCTTTATAGGCTATGAAACATTTAGTAATCATTACTTCTATTTAAATCATATTAAGATATGAGTCAGTAATTTAATTTAAAAATTTCCCCAGGCAATGCAAACTTCAGGTCAGCACATCCAAGCACATTACATGTTCTAAACATTTAATCTTCTTGAAAATTCTCTTAGGGTTTCCTGAGTTTCTAATCTAGGTTATTCTCTAGACCTGATAGAATGGAGTTGTTGATTTAGATCTTTCTTCACTTGGAGAGGTTATCATCTCTCTCTTGCCTTAGATCTTCTCTTTCTAGGATCTCATATCTTCTATTTCCTTTGTTTATTATTATTATTTTTATCAAGATGGACACATCCTCCTTAGTTGCCAAGAAATAATGCATGAAGGATATGTTTTATATTTGAAAGCACTTTTATTCTATATCCAAAAAATGATAGTTCAGCTAGGTATAGAATTTTAGATTGGAGATGATTTTCCTTCCTAATTTAGGGGGCATTGGTCCACCAACTTTTAGCTTTCAGAGTTGCTTTTAAGGGGTTAAATTCCAGTCAAGTTCTGGATTCCAAATCAGACATTAGGAAAAGGATCAAATGATTTTATTATTTAATTAATTTTGCAAAGACTTCTTTGTTTAATCAATGTAAACACTATTGCATATTTTTAGTACTTCTGAGCTAAATTTTCAGGTTGACCTTGGTTTCACTTTGTAGTCCAGGCTGGTCTCGAACTTGCAATGATCCTCCTGCCTCAGCCTCCTGAGTGCTGGGATGACAGGTGTGTGCAACTGTGCCTGGCTGTTAATATTATTTCTAACACAAATGTGTCTTCTCTCTCCTTCAAATCCAATTTGTACAGCATATCTTTCAATGTTCCTGCTATTTTTCTTCCCCCAACAAGAACAGGTGGGCAGGAGAGTGAGAAAAGAAGGGGTGAAAATATTCCAGGAACAGTGAATAGTCAGTCTGAAAGCCTCAAGTGAGACAAATTCTACACTATTGTGTTTATGGTAAGAATACCCAATGAGAGAGCGTAAAGGGGGTGTTCAGTGGCACGTGCTGCTTTGTTGAGTGATCCACCAAACTAGGGTGATTCTGAGAATGAAGGGAAGGATATTAATAAGTATACCAGAATGTATAAACCGGACAAGCAGACTTTTCTACCTTATCAGGACACGTGATTATTCTACAGCAATCACGGCCTGAATAGCCCTAGAATTCTTGTCATGTGTGTTTCCCCATCATTCCTCCACTTCACGTTAACTTCATTCATAACCGACCTATGTTTGGTAATTCACATTCATTCACTATCTCAGTCACTTTTCTCAGCACTGAGACATGCAGTTTGTAGAGGATTTAGTCCACAGTTAGCTGGCTCCAAGACAGAATGGCATGATGGACGGGCATGAGAGACTAACAGGTACCCATGGGATGGTGGACGAGAAGGAAAAAGAGAGAGACAGAGAGACAGAGAGAAGAGAGAGGGAGAGACAGGAAGAGGGAGCGAGAGAGAGAGAAAGAGAGAGAAACAGAGAGACAAAGACAGAGACAGGAGAGTAACAGAGACGGGGAGGGCCTGGGAAGGGAAACACAGCACTCCAAACCATGCCTCAGTGCGGTGCCTGCCACTGCCTACCAGGCCCTACCTCATAAGAGCAAGTCAGCTATAAACTCACTTTCCAAACACATAAGACTCTGGGGAATATTTTAGACCTGAATTGTGACATCCTTTTAATTGATTCATAGGTTCCCTCAGTCATTTAACAAATATTTATGGAACATTTATTTTTGACTGGTGGCCCTTAAAGTACTTCTTATCCTTTTTAAAGATTAGCGATTAACTTCGATCTAAAGTACAACCTATGTATAAAACCAAAAATATCAGAAAATGATTAAGGAATTTAATACAGACATATTTCACTCAAGAATTAAATAGGTAAAACTTGGTCCTATCTGGGAAAAATGAGCTAGTTCATTAGCACTTACTATGAACTAAGCACGCATCCAGCTCAGGGTGCAAGAGAGACAGCGGGTTTCTGCAAAGGAGTTGGCCTAATTGTCCAGTGGGAGTGTCAGAAAGGATTTCGTAGCAAGTTAAGATGGCACGACCACCAAAGGCGGGCATCAAATGAGCCTAAGGTAGAAAATGGACAGTGTGGACGCAGACGTGAAAAACTGCTCCAAAGTTCCAGCATCAGATTTGATGTCCAGGGTTATTTCTGAAAGTAGAGTTTCTGGTTTTATCACTGACCGTTCAAATTAAAATTTCATTTAAGAGAAATGTATGCAGCAAACCCTAATTTTTAAGTTATTGCTGTCAGCTGTTTAGTGTAGTTCACTTTTTATTTCAAATGTGCATGTCAAAGCGTATCATTCTCTAGGTGGCTAAAACCGCAGTTGGTAGTTTCATATAAATAACCAAGGTTGCAATTTCTACATACTCGTGTCAGGTCTCCTACAGCTTTCAGGGAACATATGGGTTTTTAAGATTTTTTAACAGTAAATATAGTTGGTACTCAGCACAGATTTCACGAGTTCAGGTCAGTCAGCTGTAGATCAAAATTATTTGGGAAAACATTGCATCTATACTGAACGTGTGTAGAATTTTTTGTGTCATTTGTTTCTTAAACGGGATAGTATGACAGCTATTTGCATAGCATTTACATTGTACTAGTTATTTTAAGAAGTCTAGAGATGGTTTGAAGTATACAGGAGAACGTGCACAGATTATATGCAAATATTACCCCATTATATACAGGAGGTCTGAGCACCCACACATTTGGGTACCCACAGGCTCTTGAAATCAATCTCCCATGGATTCTGAGGCATGGCTGTGTGTCATACTGAAATAAAATACAAAACAATGAAATGTACTGATATTTAATCACTATGATAATCCCGGCTGAGTCTTCTGACTGTGCCATTTGGTGGGTCTTTTGGCAAAATTCTTAATCTCCCTGACTTCTGGGCTCCTCAAATATAGAAAAGGAAAAAAAAATATACCTACACTGACGACTCATTTGAAAATTCAATGCAATGTGCATCATGTGCTTAGCAGACTGCTTGATGTTGCACACATTTAATCAATGACAGCTGCAATGTCTAATTCTCAAATTCCTGTCCCAATAAGCCCTATTTTAAGATTGATTTACCTGTGTTTGCAAATGTTTTGATATTTTTCTCAAATAGCTATATAAATATTATTCTCCGCATGACTGATAAGATTATGTGGTACGTGCATAACAGAATTCAGAATGTATATCTGGTTCTCAGAAGAGTGTTGGTGACGGGGTTTCCTGGCCACGGGCCGTACCCAAACATTGTCTTGTGCAGTTGTGTGTAAAAGCCTAACTTATTCCTACTGGGAGTCCATTGGGGTGTGTTGGTATAAAATGGCTATAACATGCATTAAGATGCTGTAATTTCCCATGAGATAAATTTCATAATGTATGTACATTAAGTTGGCTAGAATAAAGACAACTGTGGTGACTTAGGAAATCTGAAGACTTAACTAGTAGTTGTAGGTTTTTGGAATCTGAAGCTATGCAAACAAAATTAAGGTTTCTAGTTTACCCAGACAGACAAATCATAAACAGATACTGCTCACCTCCAGGAAGATGGGGTAAGACAAACTCGAAGGGTCAGTAGATATGGAAAAGAACCCTCACCATGTAATGGCTTTAAAACATTTAATATTCCAAAGCTCAACAGTGTAGTGCTCTATTGTTTTCAGCAAATAAATTACAGTAAGAATTTTTTAAGAAGTGTGTGATGAATTGGAAACCACTACACTGGAAACCACTATACTTTTGATAAATTTTTAGGGCCCATCTAAGGTTGTTTCCAGTCCATGAGTTCCTACACATTTGCTTCTAATTCTAAGTAAGACTTTTAGTTTTTTTGAAATTATTAATCTTTAATTTGCCTACATGAAGTCTATTTGTCCATTCCACAGTTGTTTTTAAGGGTAGTATCCATTCTTTCCTCCTCTTCTTTCTAAATTCACTGATTTCTAAAATATGAGCTCATTCAAATCAAACTCACTTTTCTCTCCAGCATACAGGTCACATGAGCAGAGGCCAGGAAGGAGGAAAAAAAAAAGAGATTTCAGAAAGCACAGTTCTTTTGAGGAGTCACTGTGCCTGCTGCGAAATTATTCGAATGAAAAGATTTTTTTTTCTTTTTGAGGTAAAATGACAATTAAGGTCGACCTCCTTCGCTCAAATTAAAAAAGAGAAAAAGGAGTGTAATGAAGAATCTGACTCCTTCCTCTAATTTTACAAGTTCAATGGTAATCGAACCATGCCATTCATTTGCAGAGACCATTAATTTTACTATGTGACTGAAAGTAGTAGGCCTCAGCTTTCATTCTCTTACTTTCCCCCTCCTTGCTCTTTGTGTATGCACCTGTTCGGGCCACTTTAGCATCCTATTTATAAAACTTTGGGTAATCCTCTGGCACTAACCCTGGTGTGATAATACTTCTGTTATTCAGCAGCCTAATTACAAAGGACAACACAGATAAAACACTTCAGTCCTATTTTTTTTAATAGCCGACTTGCCAATTTCACCAAGCTCCAAAGAGAATGGTCTCCAAACCTTGCTGGATTTAAATTTAATCTGAATTTGTTCAGCACAAGGAGCTCCAATACCTTAGAGCAGACCTTTGTTCTT
This sequence comes from Dolichotis patagonum, assembly GCA_004027295.1. Lineage (NCBI taxonomy): Eukaryota > Metazoa > Chordata > Mammalia > Rodentia > Caviidae > Dolichotis > Dolichotis patagonum. Next base: position 17,999 of record PVJX010015738.1, read on the forward strand.
GGGTTTTTGGACGTCTCGCTCCTTCCCCTTTTAGTAATAATATTAATCTGCTTTTGCAAGTATAGTTTCATAATATAATTGGCGCATTTTAAAGCATTCCCCAACACTCCTTTGAGACAACTGTTGACACCTTTCAACTGCACAGCAGCTGAAAATTAGGATGGTAGGCACTGAGGAGTTTATTTACTTAGGTGAAAGATGAGCTAGCCACGCTTTCTAATTTAACAAAGTTTTGCTGAGTGTAAAACGGCTTACTGAGTGAGCTCAGTATAGAAAATGTGTTTAGTATTTCTTTTTTTAGGTTTTAGGTGGGGGGAAAAAGAGAATTGTTTCTAATTCATGACACACCTAAGGAAAAGTTCTCGGCTTCAGTGTAGATAAACCTCTCAGTCAATACCTGAGTACTTACCTCCACCTCCTTGCTCTAGAAAGGGGCTGGAGATGTCACCATAAGAGACACTTTTAAGAGCTCTGGATTCAACTTCGCCAGGTGGACAATATTCTGAAATGCTGAGAGCTGACTAAATCTCTGCCCCAAAGCATGTTTTGGGATTTTGGAGGGCCCAGAGCAACTGAAGGGCAGTCCCTGCTACTTCTTAATCCCTTGATTTTGAAACCCCAAATAACTAAGAGGAAATTCAATACATATGTTTCTGATTCATTTAAACTGACTGCTTCTTCCAAATGGTGTTTTGTAAGAGGCATTTGATATCTAAGACGCCTTCTGAGTCTTCTTTCTAAGCCTTTTATTTTGTTCCAGAAAATCACATTTTCCTCAGGCTCAGCAGAATTGGAAACAGGGGCAGTTTAAGTTGGGTTCTGAAGGTCACACAAACTCAGAAGTTTGGAAGTTGGCAAACGATGTCACTTTCCTCTGTCACAGCACCGGACAAGTGGAGAACACAAAGGTTATTATCAAAAAGAGATGCCACTGGTTAATTTCAATGACCATTCCCTTTAGTAATTTCATCAAAATGTGCAGTTTTACTTTCTAAGGTCCTATTTCCCGGATATTAGAAGACCTTAGGAGCGCTCTCCAATTCTATTTTACAAATAGAAAAGTAAGGCTTAGGCTAAAGTTGCTCTTATTTGTGTAAAAGGGACACTACAAGTTGTTCAAAATACCAGTTCCTGAGTTAAATAATGCTGCTAAAAATACATGTAAAAGAGACAACCATTCTGGGTCATAGGAGAGTCCATGAATTCTGGGGAATTCTAATGTTTTAAGGGAAAAATTAAATGTTCAAAATTTAAATACCTGATACATTGCTGAAATTCCCGAAGAATAATAATTAAGAAACAACAAAGTCAGTTATCTGTGATTAGGTAGTATATTCGTTTAAAGTATGCTGTTAAGAGTCAGGCACTGTGCTAAACACTATATAAAATTTACTTCTATCATTTCCCACATAACCCTATGAAATAGGCACTATTTATTTTTATGATCATTTTTCCCAGTGATTTACAGAAAGTCCAAGGACTTACAGGAAATGATTATTTATTTGGTTAAATATGGCTGGTTCACTCACCCTTATAATAGTGTGACATTTTTATTCAATAGGATATAATTAAAAATCTTCAACTTTATGAATATTCCTAAATTTGCACATACGCACTCTGGATGGTGTTATGAATGAAATACCATAAATCAAGGAAACCTCTTATTTCTAGTGTTTTAAATAGTGCAGTGTTAAATACACCTTTTTCAGGTATATTTTTGATCTTCCGGGTGCCTAGCAATTGGGATGGGTCCCCTATACAAAGTTTCCCATAAGTATAAAAAGAAGAGGCAAAAACCTAGAATGGCAGGAGAATTTTTCATAAGAAAACACTACTGTGATGACATCTGTGCAGATGGAAATAAAAATCTAAAGGCTCCTTTCTAGATATGTTTTTCTCTGTTATGCAACATTTAACAGGGTTCCCAGCAGGTAGCAGGTCCTCAATCAATTTTTGTTGAAAGGGTAAGTACATGATTACATGGCCCTGAGTCAGAGACTAATAGAAAGCACTTGTGGCAGAGGTTGTGATTTTTGTCTCTGAGGCCTCTGCTTATGTGTAGGCTGGTGTCTTAGTTACTTTCTCATTACCAGAACACAATACTTGACACCCACAGTTCAAAGGAAGAAAAGTTAATTTTGGCTCACAGTTTTTAGAGGTTTCAGTCCACAGTTAGCTGTCTCCACAGCAGGGTGACATGACAGAAGAGCACAGTGGAGAACAGTTCATGGCATGGGGGCAGCAAGAAGAGAGGGATCAAGGGAGGAGGAGGGAGATGAACCCTTGCAGTTCACGGCCCCAGTGAGCCACCTCCTGCAACCAGACTGTACCTCTCCACAGCACGTTAGCTAAGTCCGCTGATGAGTATCACACCCCCATGGTCCAGTCACCTCCCGAGAGGCTTACCTATGCGCACCTCAGGCTTTGGGGGACATCCAGTTATAAACTGTAACAACTGGAGTGTGGAAAATTAACCTGTTGTTTTCTGTGTTAGCTGGATGGAAATCACCTTTTTCCTCTTCCCGTGACAGACTACGAGGGAACAAAGGTTCTTTTACGGGGTTTGTGGTAACATCTCCCCAAGGGCACCATGGGTTTCACCTGCTCAGAATCGTGTTCCACTTGAGATACACTGCAGAGAGTTGACCTGGGAGACCACTGACACCAAAGAAACCACAGCATAGTTTTTGAGGTTAGGTCATAAACAACCTTCTACCTTCTACCTTGTTCTCCTTAAGCCACTTGTTGTAGTGGAAGCAGTCACCATGCTTGCGAGGACGGGTAAGCAACTCTATGGAAAAACACTGAGGAATCCAGTGGACAGCTCTGGGAGGGAACTCTCTTCCTAACAGGTCTCCCAGCCTCAGGCACACGCTCAGACGCCTACAGCTTGGCTGACGTCTAGACAACGGCTTCCAGAGAGACCATGAGCTGGAACACTCACTGTCGCTGCTCCGGAAATCCTTACCTACATGGACTAAGTGTTAAAATGATCTTTAAGGTTGCCTTAATCTGCTAAAACGTGAGGCTATTTATTTTTCAGGGACAGCTAAGTAATCCAGAGTTGCATCAAGAGACACAAACTCAGACGTGAACACAGAGAAAACAGTGCTCCTCCCTCTGCTCCTTACTCCTTACTCTCCTCCTACTAATATGAGACTCTAATCTTTGGTGGAAGAATCAGGCCTAACAATAATCTTTGTGCATGATTTTTCATGTAGGGCAGAGTGAAACTCATGGAGAGTTTAGTAGGTTCACATGCGTCGGAAAGATTGCCAGTGTTCTTGCTTTATGGTGAAAATACTTCTGGAACACCATGAAAGCTGGATTCAGGTAACTGGTCTACTGCATAACTTTGACCAAGATCTATCATTTCTCTGATTTCAGTTTGTTTATAAAACTGAAAGTCAGAGTTAAATTTTTATGCATGAGGTATATTAAAAATGAAACAAGCTTTGTCAATGGAGGTCAGTATTCTTGAACTTTAGAGACAAGTACGTGGAATCACAGCATTTCACCAGCTGACACACAGATGTCATTTTAGGGTAGATGCACGGGTCACATTGCCCGCAAGGTCTTTGCTACCTGGTGACCTCCACACAGTGCATTAGCAGAGTATTTCCTGACACAAACCCTAGACGACAGCAGTGCAGCACATTGTCGGGGTAGAAAAATCTACACTTTGGTCATTAGCTATAGCAGCTGAAGTTTTGCTTTGTTTTGTTTTTGCTAAGATTTTATTTTTTGGTCGATGAGTGAAAGGGAATTCAAGTCTGCTGCAAAGTCTATTTGTTGAATCAGCCAGAGTTTGATCTCCACCAAGATGCTTGGCTCCCTGGAGGGACTTTTTTAGTGACACTGAGGAAGTGAATGGCTGTGGTTTTGTGGAAAGGGGTGGAATGAAGGTGAGAAACCATCACCCCACAACTCAGAACGAAGGTTCTGGAGAGCTTCAGACAAGACAAGTGCTGCGGGTAAGAGATGCAAAGAGAAACCATGTTGTGCAGGAAGTTTCGATTCTTGCTCTCGCCCTTCCTGGTTGTATGACTGGGTGAGTGTTTAACCGCCTGGAATGCCATCCTCTGGAAATGAGCCTGTGGATCACAGCAGCTGGTAAGGGTTGTGTGCCTCAGCTTTCCACTCCTGTAAGAAAAGCAACAGAAATATTTCGCTGCGTTGTGCGGGGTTCTGCCTGGAGGCCGAACACCTGGTGGGGAGCGCAGGGAAGGGCAAGGCTGCCCACCCTCATAGCAACTGGGAAGCAGAAGGAGGTATCAGGGGGAAGGGAAGGGTCCTGGGACAAGATGGAGCCCCCAGGGCTTGGCTCTGTGATTCAGTCTTCAGCAAGGCCCAGTCTCCGAAATTTCCAACACCTCTCAATAATGCAGTCAGTTTCTGAATTTATCAGTGGATTAATCCATTGGTGGAGTTGGAGCACTCATGATCCAACCACCTTGCAGCCATCCCAATTCTGATCCCTGAGGAAGACATTTTATATAGAAACCATAGTAGAGGTGTTGAAGGGTTAAGTGAAATTCCCCACATAAATCATGATATGGGCTGTTTTATACATTGTACTGTTACTATCCCAGTAATTATAGTTAAAATTTATTTTACCATCCAAGGAGCTTCACTGTGAACACTCTTTAGTGATAAGTTTTGGGGAAGGCCTCCCCACCCCTTTTTTCTTCTTGGAGAGATACCTACATCTCAAGTTGAAATGATAAAATATTAAAAATCTTGTCTGTGCAGAGAGAAGACAGGGATTCTTTCACCACAAGAAATGCAGAAATCTAAAAAGCAGCGTATGATTTCAGAAGACATTTCATTTGGGCCAATGGATAACTTTTTGTTCCTAAAAAGGGGGAGGGCTCTTCACAGAGAGCGACAGTAATGTCATTATTCATGCTGTAAGCCAGCCCACTTCAACTGCTGGTCTTTACAATGCCTACAAGTGTAAAAAAAAAAAAAAAAAGAATACAAAAAAACCACTTGCTTCCTTTTTTATGAGTATTGACATTCTTGTGCAGTATTAGGAGAGCTAATTTAGCTTCCAGTTCTAAGAATTTTTGAATCTATAGCCAGTAATTATTGGCATTCAGAGGTACAAAAGAGGAAAACAAAGCCTGCAAATTCTAGCACATTCATGTGGGATTGGGAGCTGAATTAGGATCCTCACACCCCATTGAATGATCGGCCCCCCTATTAGAGCCTTATTAAAATGGTAATGATTATATGCCGGCTATAGGCAAGCAGCCGCACCTGTCAAAAACTACCCCGATTATCCTGTTCATTGGACTGTCTGGCTCTTGAATCAGTGTCTCAGGTTTACTCCTCTGTGAAGTTTTTTTTTCCCCCTGTTTTAAATGAAAAAAAAAAAAAAAGATACAAGAACAAACATTTCCTTGGGGTCACAGAACACTCTTGTTCACTATGTCTCCTGATTTTCTGTTTTTGTATCTAGTACAGCAATATGACAGGAAAGCTGTCTTTTCTTTGGGTTTGGATAAGAACAGGAGAAAAAATGGAAGCAATGTGAAGTTTTGCTGAAAAACATCTAATGTTAGTAAAAGAAAATGCAAATCTGTAATTAATCTGGGAGCTAGTATCATTCGATTGTCAACGTCACATACTGTAATGAAAGGATAGATGCTTGTTACTTAGGCATCAATCCCCCGGCCTGGATTGGTCTTATTTAATGTTCATTTTGGGGTTTTGTCCACTTTTTACATCAGAAGATGCCTAAATCAGTAATATATCTCATTCAAAAATCACTCCCCCCTGCAACATGAGCCATATCATCAGCAGTACAGTATCCTTTTCTTACAAGGCCAATTCTTGCCTTTACTGGGAGGAAAAGTAAACTACATCTATTAGTTTATCAAATTTCATAATAGAGAAACAACCTCAGTGCAAGAGGACCCTGGGGTTTGCTGTCATCAGTGTTCCTGTGACAGATGCTGTGGTGGTGGGGACTGGTGACAGTACTTGGAAAGAAGAGGAAATACTCAGTGGACAGTAGGGATTTTTGTTGTTGGTTGGTTGGGTTTTGTCAGAGAAGAGATTTGCCTGATTACGAGAGCTTCTTGGGAACACCACAAAGGATGGTAATCTCCTCCACTATGTGCTGCACTAAAGAGGTTCCCTGTCCTTGCCACAAGTCCTTGCCCTGGCAAACCAGGCTGGAAGCGGATGAGCTGCTCCTGCCCCTTGCTTTGTGGTAAGGTGCCCTCTCTGGTTGTGCTTTGCAGATACGAGGAGCCAACATCAGGAAGAAACAGTCTCAAGTTCTTCACACACACGCTTTCACCAGTTTTCAGGAAGAAAACCAAGAGTTGAATTTGGAATTTTGTGACACTAACCTACTTCAAGGAGCCTTGGATTTGTAGTTCCTTGGATATGACAGGAAAACAGTCATCTCCAGCTAGGTAAGCAGGTGTCTTTGTTACGCTGAATGCAGTGCTGCTTCTATTTCTGCAACAACACACAACGCTTTTACAGTCACAGTGCATCTGAGATCATTTCTCCAGTGCAAGTTCTTTATGAAGTGATTTAAGTACAGTGTGTTCTCCTGGCTCCCTCAGCCGCTTCCCAGTCTACCAACAACCAGCAGTGCTGATTGAATATCACAAAGTACCAATGGAATAATTCTGAAGAATCTGTTGCAACATTCTGTAAAATGTGTATCATGAAATAATCACGCACTGAAAAAACTGATCACTATGCAGTCAAGATTATTACCACGGCACTTTCAACTCCTACAGCATGCAAGAACTGCATGCTTTTAAATTTTCATCCCTTTTCTTTCAATACGGTTTTTTCTTAACAACTTTGTCTCGTGATTCTTAGTATTTCTTCTTTAAAGAGAAGTCTGAATTTCACCGCTAGCCAAAGCTTCTGCAGCGATCCATGGCAAACATCTGATTTCCTAGTCCCCAAGAATGCCTCGCAAGTCACCGATTCAGCTTGACGTGCCCGAGTTAGCTGTTAAAACTGCTTCTGCTTCAGTACGAGTGTCCCGGTCTAACCGGACCTCAGGGCGTTGGAGACTCAGGCCGTGCAGCATCTTGCAGACTGTATTAGGGTTACAAATGCAGTGCTGCTCCCTGCCACCTCTTTCATCCTGTGTGTTCACACAGGCACACCGTCTTACAATGACCACCGTTTGGGTGGCAGTAAAGACATGTCACTAAAGAAAAAAATGCTTGGCTTTAAGGCAGAAACTTATATATAAACTGTGCTTGGAGACACCTTGGTGGTTCCAGCTCTGTTATCTCTGTAACGATACTTTGGGATAGAGGAACGGATGAAAAGAGAGTTAACTGGCCCCTGAATGTGGCCAGTCCCTGCACAGACTCCCTCCTGGGACTGTCTGTCTGCTCCAGCCAGGCCCGGGAGTCTCGGGGCCCTGAGCCAGAGCTCACAGCGCAGACAGGCTGTATCCGGCTGGGTAGTGTGCAGTGACACTGCCCAGCTCCTCTAGTGGCCCTCCATGATGGCACCCAGTGCTAACTGGTGGACAGAAATGACTTAGGACACAGATGTGCCATGACTTCCCTCATTCGTCTGTGTAGGCAGCCTCCTGACACCCCCGCTGGAGCTGGAGAACGGACTGTGACTTTCACACTTACAGAAGGAACAGTGAGATAGAAGAAGTCCAAAGCGTATGTACTACATGCATAGAATCTGCTGAAAAGATTCCTCCAGCCAAGACAGGGGTGGGAGATGCATCCCGCCCTTCATCCTCTTCAGCTGGTGGCCTGGTCCTCACTTTTCCTGAGCCAATGGCCCGTATCAGCTCTTTAGCGCTGTGTCAGTTACGCCACTGCACCGCCGGCTTCTCATCCCACCATTCCATTTTGCACGGTGCTGCCTGGCTCACCTTCCTCAAGCCTGGCTCCCTTGGGGCATCTCCCCATTGATACAACTGGAGACCAACTTCCAGCTCCCACTGTGTCCTCACCGTCAAGTGCACCAAAGCCATCCTGGCTTCCTTTAAGGCGGAGAAGGAACCACTCACTCCGGGATCCATCTTAACCCATGATCCACAGGTGGTAGTGTTCCTTTCATCCATAGGACAAGGTCTTGTTCATTCCTAGGGCTCGCTGGATTCCCAAGCACCTCCCCCTGGCCCTCTCCCTCCCACCACAAGTCAGAAGTCACCTCTTCATCCCTGCACTTTCCACAGCACCTGCTCAGCACCTCGTTTCTCTTCAACATTCTATCAGATAGATCCCTTTAAGCACTTAATGCCTTCGTGTCTAATGTGTGCTCACAAACTGTACACCTGCTCGGGCCAAGAGAACAGTAGTGTTCATCTCTAAAGCATCCAGAAAGCCCAAATCTTCTTTCACATAAAATTTAAGAAACACATTTGTCAGAGCAAAGTTAACTGTTATTAGGTAGCTACAGTCTGTGTTACGCATCTGTTTGTGTTTCGAAGTAACTTCCTAGCAGGAGTGCTGGATATCTGAGCTGAGTAGCATTGGGGAAAAAAGCGCAAATGTGGAAACATGAAGAAATAAATATCAAAGATAATTTTATCATTCTCAAAACTAATACAAAACAAGTTTTAATTTAAAAGTTGAAGCACTTCATTTTTGCTGCAGACTCAAAACCTCGGGATTGTTCTGGCTTCGCTTTTCCACAGCCCCCACCTTTCTCACCACCTTCACGGATTCTGTTTCATGGGTACCTGCCTGGGTGACTGCCACAGGCCCCTGATTAGTCCCTTGCCTGCTGTCACCAACTGTTTCGATCCAGCAGCTTGAGTGATCCTATGAAGTCATGAGTCGGACCCCCTCATGCCCCGCTCAGGACCCCCAGGGGCTTCCCTCCCACGCGGAGTGAAGCCTGGCGTTCCAGAGCAGTCCTCGGGGCTTCCTGCCCTGCTCCCAGCTCTGCCTCGTCTGTGACGGCTTCTCTCACGCCCGCCTTTTGGTGGCTCTTGTCCAGCCTGGCTGGATCCCGGCTGCCTGGGGCCCACCGCCTTCCCTTCCGTGTGAGCCTGTGCCCGCCTCCCTGGTCGGGCTGAGTCCTTCCTCAGCAAGTCTGTTCCTACTCCTCATCCGCCCCACTTGTTTTTATTTACTCTCCTACCCACTTCATCATTCACTTATCCATTGCACTGTTCTATTTCCTGTCTTTGTCAGTTCAACACAAAGGTTTGGATCAATCCCTCACCCGTGGTAGGTGCACGATAAATATTGAATGAATGAATGGTACAATATTGGACTTTAACGAGTGACTCGACAGATCCTTTGGTCCAGTGGTTTCCGATTTGTGGTCTCTGAAAGCCTGTTAACCCTGTCAATTTCCAGAAAGCATGGTAAAAATTAGACACCTGGCCCTGACACAATGGCTCTCCTATGGCTGTTAAATGGCGTGCCAAGGGGCACTGTAGCTGGAGGGGTGTGACAAGAGAGCTCGCAGGGCCTTCACAAGATATCCCTAAATGTGTGCAAAACAAAGCAAAATTCAGCATCTAAGTGATAGGTAAATATCAAGCTCAAGACATTTCACAGTTTCAACACTGAAGTTTGCTACACTACTTTTAATAATATCCTATTTATATTAATCAGCCTCCTCATCACTAAAACACAACACCCAACACCCACAGTTTAAAGGAGGAGAGGAGTAACTTGGCTCTAGGTTTCAGGGGATCCAGCCCATGCTCAGGTGGCAGGAGGGAGTAGGGGAGCAAAGACGCTTAGTTCGTGGTGGCAGGAGGCAGAGCAGGGGACCAGCACCAGGAAGAAAGAAGTCAAAGACTAGATGTGGTACCAAGTTCGTGTCTCCATGACCCATCTAGACACACCCGGGAATGGGCTTGACTAACCCCCTAGACGGCTCCCACGCCAATGGAGTTAATCCAGTAAAGCTTAACTACCACATTTCCTGTCCGAAAGGAGCTCTCGGCTGCAGCCACGGGAGAAAAGAAGTCAGCCTCACGGGAGTGTCAATGTGGAATAAGAAATAATAATACTCCCAGATCTGCAAAGCCCCATGGACCCACAGACCCTACGAGTAGCTGTGATTGTATAGAAATTAACTAAAATACATTTCTTCTATCTAGACTTTTTTGCCAACTTGCTACTAAGTTATTAGGACACAAACACATTATTTGGACCTAAGTACTTTACAGGTGAATTGTTTGGGCACTTTTGTTTTGCTTTTTGTTTTGTCTTTTTTTTTTTTTTTGGCTTTAGTGCACCATGAAAAAATATGTTAGGCCCCAAGTTCTCAAAGGCAGCATGAGCTGAGAAAGTCTGGGTGCCTTTGGCCCAAGCCTACTAACATATTATACATTTATTCCAGCTACAATCATATAACATTGGTGTGGCAACCTCGTGGTTCCATGTTTGCAAAAAAGTCCAATTGCCAATATTATGAATGTGCTTAATGGAAGATAAATCATTAACAACCAGCAAATTAATCATTAATAAATGTTCTTTCTTAAACTGTCTTTCAAAACTTAAAGAACCAGAGGAAAAGATATTTAAAGGGTCCTTTGTGGGGGATGTGTGGGGTACCTTCAATCTTTTCTAAGGCCCTGGCTTGGTGTATGAGCCCTAGAAAGCTGAGCCCTAGGAAAACTGAGTGACATGACCACGGTCACCAGAGGGTTAAGGAAGCACAGACGTCATGAGCTAGTCCCTTGGCCCCTCTGCAAGGTGCTTTGTTGAACTTCCTCCTACGCCAGCACAAGCTCTCCAAGGGTTTCTTACTACACTGGGATTCTGACGGGCAGACGATTGCTGTGTGGGTGCGCTGCTTAAGACTGTACTTTCTTAGGACCTGGCATAGTTTCGGAAACAACTTTTTAGAAGCCGCACTCAGTCGAGTTACACATGGCCATTTAATCGATAGATCATATTTCTTAATCTCAGATATACTATTGATCAACTCACTAGGAAAGTTAGAAAACCACTTAGTTTATACAAGGGAGCAATCTGTGCTGGTTAATGTGTCAGTGCTTTAAAAACTGAGTGTGGTGGGGTGCTGGGACGCGATTTCACTCTGCAGCACCTCTTGTAGAGGAGAGGACGGTGTAGCCCCGGAAGTGTACACAGCACTCACCAAGAGAAACTTTGACTAAAAAGGCAGCATCTTTATGCGGGTTATCTGCGAGGATTTGAAGATCAGGGTACTTCTAACTTCATCCCAGACAATAGAAGTATCAGTATCATTTTTCCAATCCAAGTAGTTTTCTGAGAAATGTGTTGCTAGCAGCTATAAATATGCAGATTTATTTGCCATTTGCAAAGAAAATTCAGAAATAAAAAAATGCTGCTTCTTTAACAGCTTTGCTCCACAGATGGTCTGCTGGCCAATATCATTTTCTTCCTCATTTTAATGATATGGGCTGGAAAATGTCTCAAGCAAATTAAGCTAATGGAGGTCAGTGTGTGGTATGTGCCATCAATTTGAACAGCAGGGAGATAGATGGAGGAAAGACAGGTAATGATTTGTGACAGGGTCCCCAAATTCGATTTAAACAATTGAATTACATGCTTTAAAGTCCCCCAAACAACTGTGTTGCCAATCCGCTCCCCCCTTCCCACTCACCCATGTGAATAGGACACAGGAGCTGCTCTAAGTGAGACTCGTGTTACTACTTGCTCCATGAATGCTGTGGGGACCGAGGCCAAACAACAACACAAACCTCCAGTGTCCTGATGAGACGTGGAGGTGTGTAGACCGCGGGGAGTATGTTCTTGAGGTAAATTCAGGTATGGCTTGAAGAGCAGAAGATAGAAAGTTGTGTGCAGAAAGACCTTCATACACAACATCCTGACAGGAAACTTGAGACAGCTTTTCCAAGGCAGCTTACTGACAGAAATTTCCCTCTGGAACTGCCCAATGATGTGAGGTAAATTTGAAGTTCACCACAGCCTCCAAATGCAGGCCAGTGGCAACACATACAGTTGACCTTGAAAATCTTTGGGGTCCATGTCTGAGGGCTCAATCAATTATAGACTAAAGACATCTGGAAAAACAATGCATCTGTACTGGACACCTATAGACACTTTTTTTGTCATTTGTCAGACAGACACTTGTCATTATTCCTGAAATAAAACAATATAACAGCTATTGACATGGCATTAACATAGCATCAGATATTATAAGTACTTCAGAGGTGACTTAAAATATACAAGAGGATTATATAGGTTATATGTAAACACCACACATTTTATACAGGGGACTCGAGCATTTATATAGGGAACTTTGGCATCTTTGTGGTTCCTGGAACAAATTCCCCTGTGAATTCAAAGGCAATTAGACTCTTGTCAAGAACCCTAGAAAAAGACTCAAACAATGTCAAGGGCAACTGACTCCTGACCTTGGCCAGATTGGATGGCTTCTCCAAGCTTCAGTGTTTTCATGTGTGAAATGCAGATACCAGTAAGATTTCCCACTTAAATCCTTTGAAGGAATAAACGAGATCATTCATGTAAAGCATTTCTAGTGTCTTCATACTTGTGAAGGTCAGTACTAACTTGCTTAAGGAGAAACTATACAGAATTCACATTCCCTTATTTTTCTTATATTAAAAATTGCAAAACAAGGTGAAGTTAAAGCTCTAATTTCATCTGGGCATTTCCTTGGAAACTCCTGCATATCATCTCTCACCGTAAAAAGGCCCAAGAGTCACACACTTCTTCATCCGGAGTGGTAAAACGCATGTAGGAGTCAGTAATCTCTTGAAAGCACCCCATAAGATAAACACTAAAAAACAAACCAGAGAGGCCCATTGCAAAATAGAATTTCTTCCCTTTAGTTTTTTTTTCCAGAACCCTTTGTAAAAATTTAGAATCTTTTATAAATGCAAGCTTTTCGGAGCCTTCGCCTACAGTAGGACATAGAAGGGGACAAAACCGTTCTGCTGCCCTGCTTACTCGGAGGGAATGGAAGCAGCAAGCTGGGCTCGCGCGAGGTGAACCTGGAGCTGTCGGGGTTCTGGCCCCTAGGGAGTCCTCAACCCCTGGAAACTGATCCAAGCCCCAGGTTTAATACTTCCCTGAATAAACAACAGACTTCTAACTTCTTCCATGATATCCATCTATAAGAAACAAAACAAAATATTGAAAAGGACACACCAAAGAAATTTGGTGATATACTGTTTGTCAGCCACAACAGAGATATTAAAATGTTTTCTCAGCTAACTCCAACATTTTGATCAGAAAGTGATTTGTATTCATTCTATCATAAATCCTCAAACTTGAAAGGGATATACACTGGTTGTAATGTGCCAAAATATCTAGTGGTCTAGCGAAACTAGATCAAAAATGCAAAGATAAAATTTTACTTTTTGAAAACTTTGTGACACTGATCAATTGAATTACATACAATTATCAAGTCTGTAGCCATCTATGTATGCCAGCTGTGTCAGTTAAAATGAGCAGGAAGTAGAAATAGCATTCTTGTAGCTATCAATTTAGCAAGGGATACAGATACACAAACCAATAATTTAAAAATCCCCTGGCATCAGGCCTAGGAAAAAAATAAAGAACATATAGACACTTGGCATAGAAAATATACAGAGCCCAGGACTAAGGAATGGGAGGGGGGTACACCCGGGGCTTAGTCATCCCTGTCACTTTGATCAGAAAGTGATTTGTATCTATTATATCCTAAACCCCTAAACTTGAGAGGGGTATAAACTGGAGATAATGCAGACCACGCCAAACACAAAACCAGTGGTAGCAAACCCTTCCTTTAGAGAGCCCTGAAGGAATGAAGAAAGTATCTGAAGAGAAAAGGTTGTGTTCTTTTAGCTAAAATATGAGATTTTTTCCTATGGTTATGAAATGCTATATTTGGAAAGCTATTTTTAGCGCTTCTGCATTTCAACCAAATACAACTGAAACCAGTGCACAAACAGGAACACTGCCTTTTTTCCCCACGAAAAAATTAATAAGCTTCACATGACATTTTATAAACAACGTTCATCTCTATGTGTTGGGCAAATGCACGCAGTGTCTCAGGGATAAAAGATTATGTGTCCCTGGAGAAATCTATTCCTGAAACCTGGTGACATTTTTTGTTTGATTAGAAATATGTCCCCACTTTCCATAACTAGAGAATATTTTTACCTGATGAACTAATTTATCTGATCCTGTCATTCCTGCAATTTTTCCATTCTGCTCCAAGAGTGTCATTGGCCTGATTCTGTACACCACCTGGGACTGTGTTTTTCTCCTGGATGATAAAATCAAGCCTTCCACCCATGCTGTTCACGACAGAGGGCACCGGCCCGGTGTCCTGCCTCTCTACCCACACAAGCCGTGCCCACGGGCCGGACCCACACTTTGGAGAGCCATCTTGCCCCACAGACGCAGTGAGCTGATGATAAATGGCTGTGAAGGCTTTGTGATTGCTCAGGCTCCTTTGTGGGAATGGACAATGGAGGAGGACACAAGTCCGGCCCAGGAGAGCAACGGATAAAACTGCTGGGAAGGACGGCGGGCTCCTGTCACACGACCACTTGTTGACATTGAAAGCATTTCGCGACAAATGAGCAGAAACAGAAACAGTTCTGTCCGGCAGGGCTGTTAGTTGCAATGTGTGGCACCGGAGCGGTCACTCCTGATGTGTTTCCTCAGTAATGAGCTCTGAATGCCCATTAAACTGGGATGCTGTAGGCCCAGAGCCACCCGGACAATGGCATGCATGAATACCTTCCCCTGCTGCTATTGGCTGGCCAGAGGAAGAAACAACTGGTATCACTCAAATTTAAGCAGAGTTGACAGTACAGTTAGATGATCATTAATTAGAGTTCATGGGCAGAGAAAGGTTCAGGGTCATTTCTAATGACAAGATAGGCCCGTGTGACTCACTTGGGAGCCTGACCCAGACCAGCTCTGCCCTATATCTGGGGAAGGTGCCCACGGGATTTTAGAGGGGATAAAGTAATCCGTGCAGTATTAGGTTGGGTAGGGCAGAAAGAAAGTTGCATAGAACCTAAGAGAATTTCAGGGGATTAGTAATAGCACACATGGCCGTGGTGAGATCTGTGCCAGTTACACACACAGAAAGTGCTCTTGGATGTCGTAGCGTGTGGGAAGTACAAGGGACTTTTCTTCTTCCCACCCTGACTCCTGTGGGCTCACATCCTGACTCTAATATACTCATTGGATCAACCTCTGTTTCTCCACTTCTAAAATGCAAATACTCTTGCGATTAAGTTCACAAGGTCACTATAAGGCTCCAACAGAAAGACCTTGTAAGTTATACTGAACCCCACACAGTTGGTTTATCCGGCACTTTCGAGCAATACATCATATGCAATGGATATGATAATACTGAGTTAGTGGTGGTCTACTAACATGTAGAAAAGTAAAAGTAAAAAATATTCTACTGAAAGGAAAAATTTAAACCCTTTTCCTCCAAACATTTCATTCCAATAGGCGTGATGATAGCTTCTCCTCAGACATAATGGCAGCATAGTTTTTTTAATAGTAGCTGAAAATTAAATTTCTTGTTCAGGAAATAAGAAATTTCCCCATGTATATCTTTGACATAGACAACCTTCCCTGTGCTGATCATTCCTAAACTCTGTCTATAGACTCAAGCACTCTCCTGTGATCCAGATGGAGAATTCAACCTTACTGCTCAGTATTACTTTATTGTTTTTGAAGGAAGGAAAGGTTTATTTAGCTTACAGTTTTTGGAGGTTTCAATCCATAATCAGATGGTTCTGAGGCAGGGTGGCATGGCACTGGGGCAACACTTCAAATCAGCAGCCAGAGCAAAAGAAGAACAAGTCCCTTCTCTTCCTTTATATTGTACACTGGCCATCCCCCTCCCAGGGCAGGTATAGACTCACAAAATCTCCTTGCCCTCTTCTTTGCACAAATGATGATTTTTACAAAGTAAGGACACCAGCTTCCTGCTGAGTCTCTCAGTTAAACTTCTAAGCTTCTCAAGTTGACCCAATGTATCAACCATAACAATCTACCCCTTGTCTGCTCAATATTACTTAAATTGATATTTCACAGATATCTCAAAATCTATATGTCTGAAAAATAGCTTTTTGTGTGCATTATCTCACAATTTAGTTATTTAAAACAAAAAAGTTAATGTAGCTTATAATTATGTGGGTTGTTAGGCTGGGCTCAGCTGGGTGGTTCTTCTGCCTTTGGGTGTTGTAGTTCATGTGTCTGTGGTCAGCTACCTGGTTAACGAGCTGGCTGGTCCCAGGTTGCATCCTCTTCTGGTTAAAAGTAACCTTAAGTTCGTTCTGAACCATTCTATGCTGACATTTAGTGGGCATTGGCTGCCTTTTCTTTTCTTCTTCTCTTCTTTCTTCTCTTTCTTCTTCTCTCTTTTCCTCCTCTTCTTTTTCTCTCCTCCTCCTCTGTCTCCTCCTCCTACTCCTCCTTCTTCTTCCCTTTTTTCTTCTTCTGAGACAGAGTCATTGTGTGCAGCAAGGCCAGTACCTCACTCATGATCCTCTGCCTCACCCTCCTAAGTGTTGGGATTACAGGTATCAGCCACCACATAGGTGTCATGTTTTTCACTTCAGCAGATACAGTGTACTCAT
This sequence comes from Dolichotis patagonum, assembly GCA_004027295.1. Lineage (NCBI taxonomy): Eukaryota > Metazoa > Chordata > Mammalia > Rodentia > Caviidae > Dolichotis > Dolichotis patagonum. The sequence goes on from PVJX010015738.1 coordinate 34,545, forward strand.
TTGAGCCTGGACCATTACAATAACTCAAATGGTTTCTCTATTTGCAATGTTATATTCCCATTTAGATTTGTATTGCTCTGTAAACAATTACCAGAAATTTAGCCTATTCCAAGTTGTAATATAAAACAGCCATTTCTTATCTCAGTTTCTATAGTTCAGAAGTCCAGGTATGAGTTTTATGAATTCTCTGCTCAAGATCTGACTGAGGCATGAACGATTGTGTGTTGCTACTACCAGAGTCCATGCAGCTTGAGAGAATTTTATGGAAACCAAAAAGTTGTGCTCAGCCCAAAGGTAAACAGATATTTAGTGGAATTTCAGTTACAAGAAGACAAACTATTTGAGGTCAAGTCCTCTTGTGCATTTCTCAATTCCCATAAAATTAAAGCAACCCAGTTATCTTGTATGTAAAATGCCCCCCCCAGGGGCATGGAGTAGGTACTCAACAATAGTTCTTCTCTAAAAGCCTCAGATTTCAACATCTGGCTGTGTCTGGAGACATATGTAACTGTCAGGGACTCCTATGGCATATGTTGACATCACTTAACTTCCAAGGCACAGAATAACACCCCTCCCTCCTCAGCAATATACCACCCAGCCCAAAATGTTAGTGGTACTCGATTTGAGAGGCCCTCATTTAATGTTTTATATTAGCAACTTGGAATAGTCTAATTTCTCTTTTTAAATGAAAAGTACTGCATATACCGGAAAGGATAATGCAATAATATTAATCCACAAAGACTGAAAACCTGAACCCTATTTTCAAATGTATACATGACTTTTTCTGTCCATGGTCCTCAAAGTGGTGATGTCCACCCCTGGACAAGTAGTTCAGGCCATTTATTAATCAGACAGAAGGTTCATGAAAACATTACCATGTTTACCAGGGTAAGCAAGAAAACTTGCAAACTTTGCAAAAAACAAAAAGACATCTCTAAACATCTAATGAGCATTTGTATCCTGGCATAGTTGTATCTCAATGTACCAGTCTCTGTTGACAACGAATTGTACACTGAACTTCAGCTGCACCGATAAAGTCCATGAACTAAAAGCACACTGTGAAAACAGCAGTTGGTTCTAGTTGGTAAACCATCACCTTGCAAAAAAGGGAGGGGAGGGACTTAAGTAATATTGGAATTAATAATTTCTAAATCAGTCTGTCATGCTCTTATTTCCTTCTCCATAACAATCTCTCATGCTCTTTCTTTCACCATGGTGGCAAGTGGTTTCAGAATAATAACTACCACTGGAATACTGTATAGTCATTGGCTTAATTTCTCTTATAACTGGAGTTTTCCCATTGAAGTTTCATCAGGATACAGGAGAGCATTTATCTCCCCACTCACTCCAATGACAGCTCAGCAAAGCCGCTACACAGTGAAAGCTGACAGTTGCAAGCTATCATATTTCTTCTGTTGTGTAATGTCAAGAGCACAGTAGAAAATTATATGGTACCAGTGTAAAATCCTTGCATTTGGCATGGAGGAATGTGATCCAGTGATTCACAGTGGGTTCTGGCCTTGGTACCCATCAGGAAAATTAAAACGGTCTCACTGCCCACCTCTCAGAATGGTCTTGAAAGTGTAGCAGGATAATAAGACATTTAGGGCACGTGCAGAAATTGATGCAGTGGTTGGTATGCAGTAAGTGCTCATTTAAAAATATATGCATCTCCAACAGGTGACTCAAAGACTCAAGCCAACTGACTCTTTGAAATGCTTCTCCAATTTTACCCACAGTGTTTGGATTTCTTTGGCAAGTGCAGCTGGATTCACTTGTGAAAATCACGGCCATAGAGACGGGTTTTACGATCACCACAGGTATGCCTGTCTGGATATCTGCTTAGGGAAGGACGTGGACATGAGTTCAGTCTGGACCTCTGTTTGGATTATAAAAGAACATCTGAGGAACAATCGATTGATGTGCAGGCATGTCATTGCAGCCGCTGACAAAGAGTCAAACGGAGCAAATTTTGACTGCCAAAGTGGAGATGCTGATAAAGCTGTCCTTCACCTCCTGATGACATTTAAATCTGGGAGATAAAGTACCTGCATCTGTCAGGATTGCAAAGGGATTCCTAGACAAGCCTGTGTGCTTGCCAGCACCCAACACACATGCCTCCACCACGGTCCCTCCATCTGTAACGCAGCACGGTTATTAATAAAAACAGAGGTGATTCATTGCCAAGCTTCGCCCACAAAGTGCTAGCACTAATTCAGCCAGAGAGCAGTGTGCTCCACCAAGACGAAAGACAGCACCAGGCCCGCCCCTCCTGAGCTGCTCATTAGGGTCTTTGTCTGCCCATCGTAGGATCCCAATAGGAAACGGTTTTCCTCATTAATAATAGTGAGGTCCAGAAGGGTGACAGGACTTGCTTAAGGACATACTGTGAGTACATTTCAGAGACCAGATTCAAAGCCAAGCTTGCCTAATTTTTAACCCTATTTCCCATTCACAATTTCATGGTGTCTCCTAGTGTAGTCAGTGTTCAGTCCTTTAGGGCTTGAGAACCACAAACTCTAAACACTTATTCAGTGAAATAATTGCAGAGCCAGAATAACTCTGCGTTGCACTTTTTGAAAGTTTGTCTCAGGTTAATCAACAGCTGCTACCTGTGGATGGGTGTCATGAATCCTTTCATAGTTTTCCTTGTCTAACCCTTAGAGCAATCCAAAGCTACAAGTCTTCTTGCCTGTCCTACCTGTATCTACAGGTAGAAGACTGGGAGCTAAACTGAAATTGTAATTTAAGTCTAGCTGTTCAATTTGTGTGGCTGGGTTGGTTTCTATCCTTAGCAGTTAGGAGACGGAAGATGAGCAATGTGGTCGGGGACCCTAAGTGACGATCAGGCCAGTGGGCGGGACCTCTGTGGATGTAGCAATTTCTCTCTTCCTAGAAAATGGTTATTTCTGGCTAAGGTTGAAGTTAGGCAGTTGACTTTGATCCTTTGGTCTTCACAATAGGCTTATTCACATGAAGTTGCTACTGATTTTTATATATTTTAAGAACGAAGAGTAGCATGATCTAAAGGACCTAGGAGTTTATGGAAATAGTATAAGGTTATGGTTTAATTTTTTTCCTGGTGTATTCTACAAAGGTAACCTGGGTACAGTTCTGATTTGAAATAAAAATCTTGAGGTTCCAAATTCTTATTTCTCAGCTTATTAACCTTAGAATCTTGAGGGACTTTCGTTCTCTTTATCTATCAAGCTAAGCTAGGACTACCTACTTTGCACTATTATTAAACTTTCACAATGTTTTGTGCATAGGAAATCACAGAGAAAGAGGAAGCACTCAATGCTCTGGTGTTATTTCTCTATTATTACCATAATAATAAATATTACTACAACATGTGTTATTGCTATAACAATAAAGTGATTACAATTATTACACAGCCATTACTGTAGTTGTTAATACATCATGTTTACTAGTACTATATAATTAGCACTATAATAATTATAAAATTATATTTATAAAATGTAAATTAAATTGGTTTTTAGAAAAATCCTGGATTTGAAGGAAGTAGTAGAATATTCCTAGGTAACTGAGAAAATGGGGGAAATTCTTTGTATAAATATTTTAGATCAAAAGTCTTCCCCAGCATAAAATCATAAAAGCTTCACAAGTTACTGAGTATTAAATACTTTGTGCTTTGGTCAAAATCAAGACCATCTGGGGACACACAACCTGGCCAGGAAAGGTAAAGCAGGTAGAGACCTAGACATTTAAATCCTGCTTTCAAATAATTTCCAAGATGTTCCACCTCTACAGAGAAGTTTCAAGTTTAAAGATTAAAGCTGCATCACCATAATGAAAATGGACTAAGTTGTCTTTCATCACATTTATGCAGAGATCCAAACCAATTAATCTTCAAAGAAGTGAAAATAATCTGTTCCTGAACTTAATTATGCAAATAAAAGCTTAATTCTCATCTCAAAAATGGTTAGAGATGGTCCCTTGCCAGAGAGGGGAGGGAAGCTAATCAGAGGAGGACAGCCCTGTGTGCCTCGATGTCTTAGAAACGCACCATTCACAAGAATGCTGTCGTATTAGGGCTTCCGTGAGATCCGGGACCCCGCTTCTGCATCATAGTGCAATGGCCTTAGTCTGTATGATTTCCACACCATCTGGCCAGGGAGGAAAGAGACTTGGTTGGCATCCAGAGAGAAGAAAGAGCTGTATCTGTCCTAGAAGTCAACACTGGCAGACTGTCCCCAGAGACCGTCCTGTCATTGTCCCACGGATGCTAAAGGAACCCGGCCTCGCACTCAGTCATCCTCGGGTGCTTCTCACCAACGACCCTATGTTCAAGAATCGCTACTCTCAAGGGTTTGAAATGTGACACAGACTAGATAAAGCAGCTTTGTGATTTTATATCTGCATTACTCTATTTTGTTGCCCAAGTCATTCCTATTTCGACTCAGCAGAAAAAGTATATAACTTAGTCACTTTGACGTTGTTACAGGTGGTTCAGAGGAAACTTTTCTTAACTTAGCTCAGGCAGGATGGGTCTACATACTCCTGACAAAATATGTAAACTTAGAACCAAAGGCATAATTTCAAAGTGAAGTGGAGGAATAAGGAAATTTTAGAAATTATTCAGGTTGAACAGACCAAGTAGATGACAAATTCTGACTTTTCCCTACTTAAAAATTCCTCTTCATCCTTTACTTAATTTTGTGTGGGTAGATGCATCTCTGCCCACAGGGTGGCCATGTTAATCAGTTCTTCATTACTGTAACAAAATACCTGATAATAGGCAATCTGAAAGAAGAAAGGTTTATCTGGACTCACGGTTTCAGAGGCTCAGTTCATGGTAGGCTCACTCCACTGCTTTTAGCCCTGGGGTGAGGTAAAGCCATCTTGGTGGAAGGGTGTGGGAGAGGAAGACTGCCTACCTCATGGCAGCCACAGGGCATAGGGAGAGAAAGAGCAAGAGACAAAGAGGTCAGCAACGAAATACAGTCCCAAGGGCACGGCCCTGTGACCCGCTGCCTCCTTACGGTCACTCCACCAGGAACTCATCCACTGCTGAGTTATAGAGGAAGGCGCAGAGTGCCCTCATAATCCAGTCACCTCCCAGGAGCCCAGCACCTGACCTTCAGGGAACATATTTCATCTGACCCACAGCAGCGGCCATAGTATTTCCCCCTGTACACCGTGTGAAAGAGCATTGTGGACAGTGCTCAGCCGGCGGTGGGAAGCGGTGGCCGGATGGGAGGAGGAACTGAGGCGACCGCGCATCAAACACTTTGACCTCTTCATGGCTGTGAGCCAGGGCTGGGGCCAGAGACTTTGTTCTGCCAACTCCCTCTGTTTTCCTAGGTGCCTGCTGGTCTGCATTAGAAAAGGAGAGGTAGGGACTCCAGAGAGTTCACGGCCGGTGCATCCCAGAGTCTGCTCCTAATAGCGTAGCGCCAGCCTTCCTGACTCACAGGGCCATGGGAGTTCTGCACTCCTTATTAATGTTTTCTTTTTGTGACTTAGATGGGCAGTGTAGGGTCAGATTCGAGTGCTTGTTCACTCATTCATGCAGGAAGCATTAAGCGAGCACCTGCCATGTACCAAGGAGGCGAGACAGAGCGTGTTGGTCAAGTCACAGCTTTTAAACAGGATTATGAGGAAAGCCCTGGCGATAAGGCATCTTTTGAATAAAAGCCTGAAGGAGGTAGGAGAGCAAGCACTATGCATGTTGGTGTTCCGGGCATGGGGCAAATGCCAAGGCTTCGAGATGGAACCCTGCATGGCAGTGCAGGAGCAGGCCATGTGGCAGAGCAGAGCAGGGGGAGAATAAGGGGAACTGGAGGTTTTGTGACAGGCTGCATCTTTTTGGGTACAGGCGTCAGGCCAAGACTGTGAGCTTTCTCCCAGGCCCAGCCCCCTGGCTTATGGAGGTCTCTATCTTCTTCACATCCATGCACCTACAGGTGCACAGAAAAGCGTGTCTGGGCTGGGACATCAGGCCTTCTCTCAGAACGAGCAGCATCCTCTGCTCAGGAAAGAACTGACTATGGGCCTTCTTCTGGTTCTCAGCCACCGTGATTCCACAAGCTTAGGTCTGTAGAATTTCTCCGGACTCTGAGATGTCTTTCCTTTTGTGACAAGCAGGAGTTGGTTTCCTCAGAACCTTATCATTGGCAGGGAAAGAGGGCAGGGAACCTAAACCTTACTGCGTTCCTGTGCTGAGCTGTGAGTTCCTTTGGAGCGGGTGGAGGGTGTGGGGTTGCTGGCTGCCTGGATGCAGATGGGAAAACTCACCCTCCCAAGGGGGCTGAGGAAAGCAGATGTGGGGACGTGGTGCCATCTGAAGGTGCTTTTTAGTTTGTCACAGCTGGTCAGGGAACTCATCCTAGCATCTAGTGCATAAGGTCAAAGACACTGCTGATTGTCCTTTAAAAAATGAAACAAGCTTCTGCATAGAAAGATTACCTGGGCCAAATTATCTGTAGTGCTGGAGTGAAGAAATCCTTAGAAATAAGTAAGTAAATAAAGCACTTGTAAAAATATTACTTGCTCATTTCTTGGCTTCTCTAAATTCTCCTGTGCTTTAAATATTTTCAGCAAAGGCCCGAGATTATTTTTAGAGCGTGGCTGGCCATGGAAATGATTCCTAGTTGAGGGAGGCTGCCCTCGTGTCACCGCAATCTTGTCTCCTAACCTCCCTGCAAACTTCTCTTTCCCTTCCCCTGAATGACTGTACTGCTTTTGGCTCAGTTCTCCTCACTTAAGTCAGTTAAATGCCACCCCGCTTTATTCTGGTGTAGCTTTCCATGTGTTCATCCCCGCTGCCCTTACTGAACGATGATGCTTTGAAGTCAGGAACCATGAAAAGCAGGAGAGGTGGATCTGTGTCCTTGAACACGGGAAGTTGTTGGTTACCTGTCCAGGAAAACAAGACAAAGAGCAAGAAAGGAGAGGAGGGAAAGACAGGAGGGAGGAGGAAAGCACACTTTTCCATTTTGTGTTTTCCCTGCCCTTCCTCACCGTGTTCCCGAACAGCCCACAGACTGCAGCCCCTGTGAGGTCCGGGATCCCAGCCACCAGCCCCGGGGTGTGGGGGGTGGGCTCCAACACTGACTCTGAAAGGCACTATTTTAGTTCCTATTTTTTTTATTTAGCAAGCACTGTTCTAAACTTTTCCTGTCCATTGATTGTGTCACCTTAAAAGAACACGGGACACTTTCAGACTCTTGTTTTTTCAGCAGAATGGGAGCACCGGTACCCTGCAAGACTATCATCCAGGGTAAACGCGAAGCTATAGTAAGCACGAGGGCCAGGCCCTGAGGAATGACAGCCACGCCATAAACAG
>PVJX010015739.1:0-41893 GCA_004027295.1 Dolichotis patagonum
AAGTGAAGTTCAATATCCTATCTGGAGAGTATTCCCCAGCAAACCGGAAGAAACTGTTTCTAAGAGACACTGAGGGAGGTGGAGAGAGAAGGGAGGAGGAAGGGAATTTGTGAACTTTTAAGACAGCATCTTCCAGATGGCCAAAGGGAAGTCCATGTATTGTAGAACCTTGTGAACACATTTGGACTCTACCACTGACCAACGAATGAACATGGGAACATTCTTTGTTCTCACTGGGCTTCAGTTTTCCTAAGTATAAAGGGGGAATATTTAAGTCTCACTGTCAAGGAAACGGTAAGGATTAAATTAGGTCAGGCACATGTAAATCCTTGTAGTGGGTCTAGAACATAGGAAGTCCTCAAAAAATCTTGGAGCCTCATGAAACCATTCTGGACATGAAATCTGAAAAGTGCTACCATGTTGCCAACTCCGTTATGTAGCATCTGAGCCTCTTACTCCCTTCTATCTGTGACTGACTCTGATGTGTTAAAAATCACAATAATGTTGATAATATTAACAGTGCTAAAAGTCATAATAATACTACAGTCATGCATCGCTTAATAACAAGAGTACATTGTGATTAATTATGCTTGAGAGATTTCATCATTGTGCAAACATCTCAGAGTATCTTACACAAACAAAGATGGTATAACCTATGCACACTCACACTACACCATATACATACATGCATTTTCATAGGGCCATGCGGACTAAAACAGTACAAGATTAAATCAATCACAAAAAATGAGGTCAATATAAAATTATTAGGTTATATTGGTCTAACACAGCATACTGTTTTATAGTACAACTTTCTTTTTATAAATAGGAGTACATTCTAACAATAAATACATTGTGTAGTAAATACACATCAGAAAACAGTAATTTATTATCATTATCAAATATTATATAGTATACAAGCTATATGAGCTGAGCTTCTATATGCTTGGCAGTGCAATAGATTTGTCTGCACCAGTGTCACCCCCACCACAAGCGCGCACACCCACACACACGTAAGTAATGCATTGTACTGTGATGTCACCAGTCAATAGGAGTTTTTCGGCTCCATTATCATCTAATGGGACTACTCTCCATCGTTGATCGAAAGGTCATCATGTGGTGCATGACTGTAACAAAAGACCCTTTTACTGTAAACATACTCTGTGCTCAGAGCACATTCCACAAGTCAGCTCCTTATTCCTGGCAAAAACTTATGACACCACAACCACATTTTATTTTCAACTTTGAGATGATGAAAATAAAACTCAGGAGGAAATAAGAGAGTTGAACTTTGAATCCAGTTTCTGCTACATTGTTAATATGGCATATTTACCCACTGTGTATTGAATCATTGCATATAGTCTTAGTTACTTTCTCATCACTGAGACACTCGACACCCACAATTTGAAGATGCTTATTTTAGCTCACAGTTTCACTGGGTGCATTCCATAGTCGGCAAGCTCCCAGGCAGGAATGGCATGGAGGGAGGGTTTGGAAGTGAGAAGCTGTTCGATTCTTGGTGACCAGGAAGCAGAGAGTAAAGGGAGGAGCCAGTAAGCAAAATATACCTTTCCGGGTCATAGCCCCAGTGTCCCACCTCTTCCAACCAGGACCCACCTCCCAACACACTCAACCTCTGACCTCACCAGTAAATGAATCCACCCATGCCTGCAACCCGCCTGTGATCTGGCCAGCCACCTTTCAAAAGCCCCACTTCTCAGAGTATGAGAGTTTTAGGGGGTCATTTTTTTTTGAGACAGAGTCTCACTATGTAGTTTAGGCTGGCCTTGAACTCACCATGTAACCTAGGCTGGCCTCAAACTCACAGTGATCCTCCTGCCTCACCCTCCCAAGAGCTGGCATTACAGGTGTGTGCCATCATACCCATGGGGTCATTCTTGATTTAACCCCAACACATATATAACCACTCTGTACATAACCAGTGCAGACTTCACTACCATGTATACAGCCACTGAGCAAGTCAACTTCTGCCTGCTTCACCTCCCTGTACTTGACTGCATATTTTATCAGTATGAAGTTAACTGGACCACAGGTATCAAAAGTAGTCATTGTACTTACCTATTGCACCCATAACCACAGCATATACAAGCATTGCTTGCTTAACTTCTGCACACATAACCATGATGTAATTCACCATGATTCACCCCCTTCCAGTCCTCTGGGATGCACACCTAGGAGAACTAGTGCAGGAGAAAGAGGGACAGGAAATGTATATCTGTCCAGGCAAGCAAATTCAGCAATTATTGAGGTAGCTGATTAATTACCTCACATACCTCAAATCTGTCCAAAATTAACAATCTTCTCAGTTTTACACCATAACTTAAAGCTAATTCTTGGATAGTGCTTCTCAAACTATACCCTCCTAGGACCATGGAGTTCCAGCAGATAAGAGTGCTTGACTAAAACAGTGGGAAATCTTTCTTCATTTTACAAGACACAATTTAAAAATCTTTTAAAAAATTCTTCTTAAGCATTTCTCCCGTAATGTTTTTCCTCTAAAACTCCTGGCAGCTACTGCACTGGGAAATGTTCCTATGAAACACGATGGTTTAACAAGTAGCTAAATTATTTCTCCCATTCATCCTTCATTTGGTCACTTGACAGATATTTATTAGACTCTTGCTCTCTGTCAAGCACTCTTTGGAGAAAAAATTTGGAAGTGGCCCACCACATTGGTGTAAAGCAGCCTGTCTGTTTCCGGATATGTGCACAAATCTTTGTGTAAGTGGAATTAAGTAGCTAGGTATTTCATTCCTATGATACTTGTTTTTAATCTGCTAAAAGTGAGTCTACTGTAAAGAATATATATATATATATATATATATATATATATATATATATCACACATATTAGAGATGCAGAGACCTTAACATATCTTCTGATTACTTTATTATTCTTCTGTTAAGCCTATTGACTCAAATTTTTTAATACAATTAAATACGGAAGTATTTTATGATGGTCTGTGGGGAGCTGGGGAATTTGTAACTTTAGCCACACAAACAAGTTTGAGAAAACAGCTGGTTTTCTGAGAAACCAGCACAAATCTCCTAGATTCCAATCTCAGCTTAGATAATTCCTGATTTTGTGGTCATAGACAGGTCAAGTCAACTTCCTGAACCTTGTTTTCTGCATCTGTAAAATAAGACAATAAAAACACCACCCTCGAGGCTTTTGATGAATATCAAAACACATAAAACTCTTTACAGATAACAAATGCATATGTGCTAGTTTAGTTACTATTCAAACAATGATAATAATATTATTAATTATATATTTTCCCAATAAGATTCAATTGGGTAGGCATGTTTGAATTCCCAAGCAGTGTTTCATCCAAAATCATTCCTCTTTGCTATGGGATAGTGTTTTTTAAAAAAATCCCTGGAGCCTGCCCCAATTATACAAGAAGATAACTTGGCTTCATTTAACTACAGCCTGAGCATTTGAATTTAATTGAACGGGAAATAATTATTCCTGAAGAGCAGAGGTTTTTGAGGCTCCATAAGGTGATATAAGATATGTATCTCATTACATTAAACCTCAGCAAATATGCTTTCAATAATCAGCTGCTACTTAAAATACTTTCCGCCTCCTATTAAATTTCCAACAGGAACTACAGGCAGGATGGCTCTGGGAGGGAAGGGGCTGAACTGCCAATTAATTATTTAAAAAGTAACTTATTTACCGAGGTGAACCATTTGCAAATTCAATAATAAATCTATTAGGGAGTAGTTAACCTCTATAACTCTGTTTTAAATAATCAATTGGTGTTTGGGTAACGTACAGTGTCCTTCTCATTAGGTTGGCATTAAGCCTTTATTTGAAGCACTTAATCTGAAGTGTGACCGAGTCAGCCAGGAGGTAGTAATTAGGAATTCGCTATGGGTCCCTGATCCTCCAAGGACCTGGGTCCTTCCCTTTCCCAGGCTGCAATAGCTCTGATGGAGGGTTTGGGGGAACCTTTGGTCCTCTAATGCCACACCGATTGCTCCCCACAGTGCCTCCCGTGACAGAGACTTGACTCCACCGCCTTCTTCCAGGGGGAAGAAGAAAAAGAAAAAATCAACACGGAAGAAGAGAAGGAGGTAAGTTCAAAAGGGGAGAGGAACCCTTAAGGGTGGGGGAAAGAGACAGAAGAGGGACAAATAATGCGGGTTTTGGAATCCAGCAGTGACTCCCTCTTTGAGTTCAGATTCCCTTTTTGCCTCTTACCTAGCTACATGACTTTGGATTTCACTTCTCTGGGTGTTTTTACATTTCTGCAAAATACTAACAGTAATTGCCACTTGAGGTTTTGTGAGCATTAGATGAGAAATGGATGCGGAAACAGCTGTCTCAGTGCTGGGCACATAGTAAATGACCAATTCATGTGGAGTAAAGTCATTACCATAAATACTGAATTTTTTGAGTGCTTGCTTAAAGCAAAGGATTATGCTAAGCATTCTGATCTGCATTATCTTTTTACTCCTGGCCAGGATCTACCAGGCAACCATTGCAGAGATGGACAAAAGAAAGATTCAGAGAGGGGTTACAGAGTCTGCAGGACCTGACATCAGATTCCTCAGTTGTTTCCACTACACCCACCCAGCAGGTTAAATTCCTAGAATAATGGATGCACTTTATATTATTCGCCAGCTAGTGACTCTTATGCACTCTCTACATTCTTTTCTGTACATAATTCCTTTTCACCTTCTTGTATTTACTTTTTAAGTTTTTATGTTTTTGGTACTGGTGATCGAACTTATGTCCTCGTGCTTGGCCAGGCAGGTGCTGTACCACTGAGCCATGTCCCCGGCCTTACTTCCTGCATTTAAAAAGATTTTGAACTTTGCTTATCGGCTGCCACTCACTAGACTAAAAATACGTTTATTCTTTCAGCCCCAGAGGTCTGGGCTTTACCCCTAAAGGCTTCCAGCTGAGAATCCCATCAAACCGACACGGTATTTATAGAAGTCTGCAGGGGGCAGCAGAGAGCAATGTCTGGACCATTTGGGCATCAGCTCTAGATTTTCTGGAACCCTGCTTGCTGGCCACCCTGTTAGTCTAATTCTAAAAGGACAAGCCCAACGAGGACCAAGAGAGGACCTGAGTGAGGACTCTGAGTTCCAACTATTGTAGGGTAGGAAGTGGAACTGAGACATGTGGCTTGAGTTTCCTGCTTTTAGGAGCTGGTAGAAGTTCAAAGAAGGAAACTGATCGTAAGGATTCACTAACTTTTCATTCAATGAATGTTCACTGAGCACATATTTGGAGACAGACGTTTTGATTCCTTAAGGGACAAGTTATTCCTCAGCCATTTCTCTCTGATGCCATATTTTGTTTGACCTGCAGTTTCATTTTTTCTTTTTAATTAGTGGCTAAAATTTAAAAACCAGAAGATTTCATATAAAATTATGGATTTCTGGAGGCTTCTACTAAAAAGGCAGGTGCTTTGGCAACCCAAGGCCCAGGTTCCAGACCCTAAGCTGATCTGAGAAGCAGCCACCTCCCCCCAGTCAAGTGCTCTCTTGTTCCTTGCAGTCCCCACCACTCTCTTCAGTCTTCCACCAAGTCTGCTTCCACCAAGTCTGCTTCCACCAAGCCTCCCATGGGCCCTGAGTTTGCAGCATCTTTTCCAATCCTGATCTTTTGTCACTGGTAGAAATAACGGACCTAGAGACAACCCATCATGTGCCTGAGATGATTCTGTCAGCTGGCAATAGAGTCAGAATTGGAGCTCAGGTGACTGAGCTGTCACCATGAATACAGGGCAGCTTTTTACTCAGCTACCCAAGTAGCTATGCTGCGGCTGATGGGTGAGACTTTGTCCAGGAACTCAGTCTTATCAGGGATAGGTCTTATCAGTTTGGAGTAGAGAGAAGACCTACAGCATAGATGAAGAGGGTCAGGAGAGCAAAATTCTTAAGATGAGAGATTTCCACTTGAATCCTAGCTTAGTTACAAGCTTAGTTAGCAGGGTCATTTCACTTCTCTGAACCTCACTTTCATTGTCTAAAAATGGAGGGTAGCAATTTTACCTACCTAACAAGTATGTGGAGGGATTAATTGAAACAGTGAATATAAATTACATGGTAATGTTTAAGACAAATGTAAGCTACTATCAATACTGAGATTACCCTTGATGGATGGTTCTCAGAGAGCCAAGATCCTGGGTAGGGATGGGGGAAGTGATTGTAGAAGCCTCCCTATGAAGTATGTCTTTCTCCCTACAGGTCCCCATCCTATAGCCCATCACCTGTCAAGAAAAAGAAGAAGAAAAGTTCTAAGAAACATAAGCGACGCAGGTATTGTCCTTCTCCCTCTACAGACATTGTCCCAGGTTGGATAGAAGTTAGGGCATCAAAAGGTCACTTGAAAGCATCTCCTGCCATTTATGTAGTATATTATATCTGATGTTTTGGTATTTATTTGTGCCTTATAGAAGCTGGGACTCTATTTGAGAGGACCAGAGGTAGTTAAAGCTAACTGGAGCCAGAACAGAGACTTGATGAGAAGAAATCAGGAGAGACTCAGGGACCAATCAGGCCAGGGTGAGGGGCTGGGGACACAGAGTGGAGAGCTAATAGAAGTCAAATATGGTCCAGTGTTTCCTCTGCTTCCTGGTCCATGTAAGGGGACAAAGCCATTCCCTGTCCCATTTCTCCATGCTGCAGGTCAAACCACAAGCAGACCCCAGACTCACTGTTTTGTTCCATATTCCAAATTCCCAAGAAAAAGACTCTCATGGGGGATCCATCTGCTTTAGAGTAGGTGGGATTGTGTTGGAAAACATGGCTGCTTGGATGGCCCACCCTTTTGAGCAGGGTGTGCATGGCATTTTGAGCTGGAAGATAGTGTCCTCCACTCTGGCAAGAAGCCATCTGACTTATAGAATCCTCATATTGAAAAGTCCCTCAAACTGGTATGGATCGTCCAGCCTTGGAAAGTATAAAATGTCAGTCTACACTCACAGGCACGACATTGACCCTACTACCATGGGCGCCATGGTGGCAAGATTTCTGATACCAAATTAACAAGATTTCACTAATTGCCCAAGTCTTATATTCATTCAGTTGAAGCCCTCTGGTGTGCATCCTTCCAGTCCCCCCCCCCCAGTTGGTGTTTCACAGGCTGTGTTATACTTGGACACTGGCAATGTGAAACTCCAGGGTCATGGTTCCCCTGTATAGAAAGTTCTGTCTTCGTGGGCCATTTCCCACAGGCAACCATCACCCGACACCTAGTAGCTACTGTGCATTCGAAGGAGCAGCACGCAGCCTGTTCTCCTCACTGACACACATTTCCCAAGCCCTGAGGTTAGCTGTGGATAATAGAAAAAGGTGACTCATATTTTATTTTGCTTATTTTTATCTGCTAATTATACTACTTGAATTGTGAATGATTTGTGCAGTTAAACAACCATGCAACCAAAGAGATCATTGGGTTTTTCATCTGCACTTGAAATCTACTTCAGAGGGTCTCCAGGGTGGCTTTTCCTAGAACGCCTTAAACTCAGATCTCACTGGTTCTGTCCATTGCCTGCCCAGCCTTTCTATGGATGCTTTCTGAGTTTCATACAAGACACAGGAAATGTAATGAATCAATACAGAACTTGAGCAATTAGTGAAATCTTGTTCATTTGGTATCAGAAATCTTTCTACCATGGGGCCCATGGTGGCAGAGTCAATGTCATGCCCGTGAATGCAGATTGACATTTTATCATCTTCCAAGGCTGAAGACCTATACCAGTTTAAGGGACTTTTCAGTGTGAGAATCCTAGAAGCCAGATGGCTTCTCACCAAAGAGTTCATTCTCCTGAGAAAGAGATTTGACAGAAGTTTAGAAATAGATGTTTTCTGCCCACTACAGCAGTCAAAGGGTCAGAGCTTTATAAGATAGAGATGATGGGAAATATTAATGCAGGTCCTTCCCAAGCCCTCCCTACTCAGCACCTCCCTGCTCATGGTCCAGCTCCTCCAATTTCATAATGTATTTGGTCAATGATGGTTGACATTTTTTTTCTTAGAAGTGGAAGCTAGGACTAGGAGAAGCATGGCGGTTTTCTTCTCTTAATTAACAAAGCTTGAGAGTTCTTTTTTTTTCAAAATCTTATTTTTCATATCTATTTATTGAGCACCCATTATAGTATCGTGAATGAAGATTCTAGAATCCATAAACAGAACAGTGACCAAAACCCAGCTCCTGCCCTTAAATCGCTCATGCACTAGTGGAGGAAATGGGTGATTATAATGGGCAGAAAACTGGTTCCTGATAAGGACAAGTTCAGAAACTGGCCTGGGGATTGAGAGAGCAGAGAGGAGGTATCAGCCAGTCTGAGGAGCTTAGAAAATGTTGGGCAGTGCTACAGTGTGAAAAGGAGATTGGAGCGGAGCTCTGAAGAATGAGTAGCATCTACACTGGTGAAGCTGTATGACCATGGGCAGATCACTAACACTTGGGTGAGCTTCAGTGTTTCTGTCTGGAGAAATATTTGTTAGCAGTGCTCTGCAGAGTGTGGGGGAAGACTGAATGACACTGTGTGTAATGGGTACTTAACTCAGAACCTGGCACATGGTGAGAATTCCAAATCAAGAAGCTGTGGGTCTCAAGATGATGAGAAAGAGGAGAAGGGGGATAAGGAGGAGGAGGGGGAAAAGGAGAAATAGTCCATAGTGAAGAAGAGAGAAAATGAGAGGGAGAAGAGGAGACAGAGGATTCTTTTATGGTCCCTTCATTAAACTTTATCCAGGACAGACTTGCTGACAATTTCAGGTGAGGATTAGAGCACTGGTCAGCTTTAGCTGACCAATAATATGTCATCTTCATATTCTTAAAATCAAATAGAGGAGGAAGATTGGCTACATGTCCTGATCCCTAGGTAGCATAATTCCAAACACAGTGATGCATTCATGCCAGAAGCAGAATCCCAAATTCACTCATATGTATTGTCTCCCTTCCCTTCTTTTCTCACCTCTCTTCCCTTTTTTCTTCCATCCCACTTTTCCCTCCTTTTCTTTCTCCTTCTATCTGTGCTTCTCTCCTTCCTTATCCTGTTCCTTTTTCTTTTCAATCAGGTCATTCTCCAAGAAAAGAAGGCACAGGTAAGAGTCTTGCAAACTGTTGCTACTTGTTCAACTTTCATCTTAGTGAGTCAGGCCTTGGGCAGCTTCCTGGATTAGATCTCAGTCTCTACCTCTGTGTTCCTGGGTCTCAGTTTCCACCAAAATGAAAACATAGCTAGGTTTCCATGAATGTTCTAGGCCAGCTTTTAACTTCCACTGGGCTTGGTGATTGCCCTGGATTCACCCCTCAGGATGTTCCTCCCAGGAATGCCCCATTAGCTCTGCTTGAGTCTGTTTTTACTGCTGGTTGAAATCTGGAGCTTGGGCATGTGCAGAACATTTCCATTATGCCATCTAAACTTTCCAAGAGCTGACCAGAGACACAGGGAGCAAATCTCCGTGTATGGGAAACACCAAATGAACATAAATAAAGCTTTCAACTATCAGAGACTCACTGCAGTGGAGACCCTGCACTGAGCCCCTTCTTCATGTGCATGTATTTAATCCGCATTAATTCCCATCATAACTTTGTGTAGGAGATATTTTCACAGTCCCTGTTTGAGAGATGGAGACACTGAGACTAAGACAGGAGATGTAATGGGAATGTCCACAGAGCTAGATGCCGTCGCACCAACATTCAAACTCTAATCTATCAGATAGGATCAGAACAAGTGTCAGTGGCTTCTTAAATAAGATTAGCCACAGGTACAGTGCTTTTCTGAATTTGAAGCCCTGTCACTTACTCATTTAATTCATGGACGGTGATTGCCAATGTCATCCACCCACTCGGCTCCACAGCCTGAACGTGGCCCTATTTCATGGTTGAGGAAACTGGGTCTTAGAGAAGACAAGTAAGTTGTCAGACATCACACAGCAAAGAAACAGCAGAGCTGGGATTTGACTCTGATCTTTCGGGAAATCCTGCCCTATCCTGTGGCCGAGGCTGCATCTCAACGTGGAGACAGTTCCTACGGCTCACTTAACGGCTGAGACAGCTGGGTGAAAATGATTTCCCCTGCCAAGGACACTGATGGGTTCCTAGTGACCCTCTGAAGCCAGTCCGGCCTGAAGTAACAGAATAGCATTCACTTGCTTGGACCTCATTTGATTACCTGTGACTCTAGTCCTCATCATCTGTTCTAGCTGCAGCCCAACTCTCTGGCTCAGAATTTAGAAAAAAACCTGAATATTTGAATCTGCATGCATGGAACATTTCAGAATCTACCAAGTTCCATGGGTGTTAGATTTCTCTTCCCTTACAAATTAAACTAAACAGCAATCAGAAAGTATGGACTCTGGGGACCCATGGTCTGGGGCCACTTTCCAGCTCACTTCTATGATCCTGGACACATCTTAGCCATTCACAGCTCAGTTTTCATGTCTGTAAAATGGACTCCTATTAAATTACCCTTCCTCCCATAGGCTGTGGGGACAGTAGAATGAGTTTGCTGATATACAGTATTTAACAGAGTGCCCTACCTATCATAAAGCCTCCAAAAATGACAGATTTTCCTAGTATTACCTTTATTACCACCATGATTTTTAACTTACCAAAGTTGAGTTTAGTACCCTCCGCTCCCCATTTGCAGCATGCATGTGTGAGCCAGTATCCCTCTCGGGACTTGCTGCATGAAAAAGTTGGCAGCAACCTCTCTGATCTTGGGCAATGATCACTGTCCTTCACCAAACAGCTTGGATCTAGAGGCCCACTGTATGTTCAGCATTTTAACTACTTGTTTATTTTTATCTTTCATTGCATTTGGGGATTTTTTGTTTTGCATCTTTCAATTAACTGGACATTTCTTATTTAGCTCCTCTAGCCCAAAAAGCAAAAGAAAGGAAGAGAAGAGGCACAAAAAACAGTAAGTAGACATCACCTGGAATACACTTTCCAGTCTGAGGATCACAGTCTTGACTTCTAGTAGTTGAAGTGGTAGCTACCAACTAAACAAGAAAAGGGGAGAGGGGTAGATAATTTAGAGAGACCAAGGAAGGGAAAGAAGGAGAAAGCAGAGAGGGAGCTGTGTGCACACTTAAAGTTGTGGGTGTGGGTATGCATGAGTGCATTCAGTTGTGTATATGATACAATGTGGAAGTGTATGCATGTGCATTTGTAGGTGCATGCAACTGTTCAGTGTGCATGTGTGCCCACTGTGTGTGCAGCTTGTGTGTAATCTGTGTACATATTATATATAGTATGTATATTTGTACTGTGCACATTGTAAAGGTCTATCTGTGCATTTTATGTCATGCAAACATTTGTCATTTGTGTATATTATGTGCACAAATGTATAAAACATGGGCATAGAGTGTGTATATGTGGTACCTACTTGTGTTTACACAAATGCATTTGTGTGTCTGTGTTTGTTTTAGCATGCTTGTGAGTGGTATGCTTAAAGGTGCACCATGACTAGTGTGTATGAATTCTATGTACTCTGTGTGCGTACTGTCTATACACCTGTGTGTATTACACACACAGGGCATGTGTCACAGTTTTCACATCGGTGTACTGTGTGTACATGGATTATGGGGCTCTGATCCTGTGTGCGTATGTGTGTGAGCAGGTATACACATCCACTCTGTTCTTCCTGGGGTTACAGTAAGGAGCTGCCAATAAAGCTCTGCCCCCCCCAATCCCAAGGCCCCAGCTGTTTCAAGGTTTATAGCCATAGCAGAAATTCAAATCAGCCACTGCTGCCTGTGGAGTTCAGTTCCTAACCAAATTAAAAGTAAATTTGGTTACAACCCACCTATTTTATATCTTGCAAACATTAGTGCATGTTTTCCCACCAACTAATATTTTATCTCCCGCCAAGAAGCTTCTAAAGAGAGGATCAAAGACAATAGGATGAAAGGTAGTCAGTTGCTGGGGAGGGAAAAGAGGAAGTAGGAACACAGAGGGAGTGCGCGTCCAGCTTGGCTCCCTCAAAGGGTCTCCTCATTCAAGGTCAGTGTGGTGGGCATTTCAGCCACTGCTCTAAAGGCCTGGGAAATTCTCTCTAGAGCTTCTAGTTAGCTTGGGGCAGACCTTCCTCAAATCAGGCTTGCTCAGTAGAAGTCAGAATTGTTAATCTTATGTACTGAGTGTGTTTTCATGCTAAGCACAGGCCTGCAAAAAGCTCTCAGCGTTACGTACGCAGTGAAGCTACAGGACAGGCAGCCACAAGAGCACGAAGAAGGATACGGTGGCAAGTTAGCCTCTCTCTCCAGTGCCAAGGGCTGGATGAGCCTCAGAAATTGTGAACAGAGTCTCCAAAAGTTCGAAAAAGCCAGAGAGACAGACAAGACAGAAACAGAAACAGAGACAGAGACGGAGAGTTCAGGGAAAGCAAGGTGCTTTAAGATAAATGATGGTTTATTCTCACCAAGTCCATGGTCGCAGTTGCCGCTAAGTACTGAAGCAACTCAGTGCCCTTTTATGCAACAGCCCTGGGTGTGGCTTAATACATGGCACCCTCGTGCTGGGCCCAGGGACAGTGGCGAACAGACATTCTCCTGGCCTCAAAGAGCCCACAGTGGACAGACGTGGGATAGAGGCGGCAAGTGGAAGCCCTTGTCATAGGGTCTTGCTGCAGGAGGGGTGTCCAACCTGGGGGCAAGACTGGGAGACTGTTCCAGGTTAAGCAAGCAGTTTGAGCTCTCTGAGCCATTTCTTCATCTATAAGATGGAAATAATGAGAAAAGCTACATCCTAAGTTATTGTGAGGCATAAATGTGTCTATTGAAGAAAAATGCTTGGAGCACGGTGCCTGACATGAAGTATGTGTTAGATATAGCTGATCTGTCATTGTCATCAACCCCAACACCGGGACATCATGAACTGGGAAATGTGTGAGTCAGGATACAGGTAGAGAGTTACACATCCAAAATTGTTTGATTCTGCTAGGCCAGGGCAAACACAGCAAAACCTGTGACCAGATCAGGGCAGGAGTTAGCACCTGAAGATGCTTACCTTTCAAAATCAGTTTGAACTCGATAGAAGGGTCATGGGGATGTTTTACAGAGCAAAGAGACACAGCCTGATGAGTATATTACAGGAATCTCTGTATCATTTCTTGAAATAACCAGATGGCCTCTCAGTCGAATCATCTCTAACCCCCACTGGCTTCCCAAACCATTGACACTCTGTTTGCATCCTTAATCACTGCTGCCACTGCTACCCACTTCTGGATTGTCATTATTGGTCACAAGTAGCTGAACTAACCGGTAGTAATTCCATTATAGTGGTGATGGTAGTAATCCTTGATGATTGCTTATAGGCCATTCTGAAAGTCTTTCTATTCCATGCTAAGGATATGGGATTTATTTCCAGGGTCTGAAGTTACAAATTGGCAGCCCAAAGGCCTAATTTACTCCGCAAATTGTGTTTTGTTTTCCACAAAATGTAATTTTTTTAAAAAAAGGAACTTTCATTTAAAATAGAGATATTTTACATTTAAAATATCTATGTTTTTACATTTGCTTGAGAAATTAAAACATCCAGTGTACCGTTGTTCTGGAGGTAAAGCAACCTTTTCTATACTTCAGTCCAGGCCTTGGGCTGGTAATTTTTTTAGTGGCTGGCTGATGCCACATTTAGGGCACCTGACTGGGTCCCGGAAGCTGTGCAGAACTGAGACTTGCTGTCTCAGCTGAGGGACTGGTGGAGTGGGGAGTGGCTTTCTGCCCAGAGTGTGATCTGCACCAGGTCTGCTTGCAGTTTGGGGGGCAGGGCAGGCCCTGAGTCATCCACTTTCCCTCCGGAGAACCCTCCCCTGTTCTGCCGTTCGGTACCACTAGGTGGAGACCCTGAACACACAGGAAGCTGGGGTGGTGCAAAGTGGAGGGGTGTCACAGACCTGTGGGAGGGGCCGTGACTCCTGGAGAACAAAATGGATGTTTGTCATAAGATCTCTCTCTCTCCCCTTCCCCCCCACCCCCACCCCCCACAAGATCCCGAAGCCGGGCCCGAAAGTCTCACCGTCACCGCCATCACCGCTGTCCCTCTCGGTCCCAGAGCTCGGAGTCGCGCTCCTCCAGCTATGAAAACAGGTAACCCCTTGCCCAGTGGAGCCCCATCAACCCACCTGGTTCCTGAACACAGGCTAAGACGATAGCACGGTTATCCCCAGCTACTGCCCCTGCCCTGCTCTCAGCAACTCCTCAGAGAAGGGCTGCAGTGCAGACGGGGCTGCCTCACTGACTGGATGGACAGCAGCACTAGGGATCCCAAATGCTTTCTGAGGGCCCCTGAGGCCACACTTTGTGTACAGACTCACAAGATCCTCTCTACACCTCCATTGAGGAAGGTACTGTTGTTACTCTCTTCGTAAAGTTGAGGAAACAGAGATACATCACTGACACTGATGTTACACTAATGATGAGAAAACTGCCTCTTGGTGGGCAAAGAGACCTACAAGTACAAAGCACAAGGCACAAGATGAGAAACTTGTTCATTATTTAGCACTAAGCGACAGACTAAGAATGACAAAAAAAAGCATCCCTCACTAAGGGATGTTCTGAGCAGAGGAGTGAGCACCTATGAAAGGTCACACAACACTAAGTGCCAAGTTATAAGGCTCTTCCAATCACTTTTCTCCTACCTCAGACTGTCTCTATGCTGATATACTGACTATCCCAGCCTGAGAAGGGGAGAGGGGTTCTCCTGTAGATGAGAAGAGGAAGGAGCAAGAGCAGAAAAAGGAGAGAGATAAGAATAAGAACCAAAAGGCAGTAGGGTTTTGTTGATGATGATGTTTGGGGGTGTTGAGGTCCAGCAGAAACAGCACACCCAGTGATCTGATGTCAGGGGCTACTTGTCTCCTTCTGAAGTGCTTCTCACAGTTGACTGCATATTCACAGCCCATGGAGAGGTTCTAGAATCTGGGAATCTGGGTCCCACCTTGCACTAGTGAAATCAGAAGGGCTGAAGGAAAAGATAAGAATGGCTGCATGAAGGGGAGAAGGTGGGAGGGGAAAGAGGAAAAGAAGGAGGAAGAGCAAGAGGCAGGAGGGAAGAACAAAAAAAGAGTGAGAGAAGGAGGGGAGGGATAGAAGGACAAACGAGAGGAAGAGGAAAGGAAATGGGAACGGGATGAGGATGAGGGAAGCAGAAGAAGAGCAGGAGAAACAAGGAGGAGGAAGAAAAAGAAAAAAAGAAGAGCAATATTTGCTCAAACCCTGCTGTGAGCCAGGCACTGTGCTACAATTCCAAACACTTTTTCTCTCTTAATCACCCAAATAATGCCATGACCTACACCAATGCTTCTCCACCTCAGCTGCATTTTTCAATCACCCCAGGAGTTTTTTTTTTTAAATGACAATGCCTGGGTCCCACCTTCTAGCTACCTTCCTGTGATTCAGACACAGTGGTGTCAGGGCACTGATGTGTCTAGCTCTCCCCAGGCATCATAAGCACAAAGTTCCATGTGGGAAACAGTGAAGACAGTAGCCTCTCAGGTCCCCTGTTATGAGCTGACCTTGGGATCCCTGCTGAACACTGGTGGCCAACATTACCATCAGATGAGGCTATGCTGTGACCCTGATTGTGCAAAACAAAACCAGGACACCTCTGTAGTCAGATCTATGCCCAGATGAAACAAGAACTTTGTCCCAAACACAACATTGTTCAAATGCCTGTCTAGCTAGCTAGTTTGAGTGGCTCCTGCTTTTTAGGCAGTTAGGTAGTTGGCCTTGGTCTAGTTCTCTTTCTAAATAAGAAGGAGGTAGGTGCCTGGTCATTGAATTACTCTGTGTTTTGCAAGCATCTAACCCAGAACAGAGCCCTAGTCCCTTTGGCTCTCCCGAATCACCTACTGCAAGCCAAAGACAATGGTAGGCTCATCCTGGCATACTCTTACAGGAATATCCTGCATCCCCCTGTGGTATGCATGCCCCATCCGCAAGCCTTATTCAGAAATGTGTGGGTTCCTGAGCTAAATATCACTGACAACTTACAGCTGAGAAAACTGCCCCCTTGGTAGGCAGAGACCTAAGTGAGATCCCACAGCTAGGGTATTGGGACAAGTAAGCAGTTCTGAGTGACTCATCCTGATTGCTCCATCTCTGAACTGCTCTTCCTGGCTAAGTCCTCCTGGCCTAGGCCAGAGGATTATGCAGAGACTCAGCAACTTACCTGCTAGAGAGATGGTTAACATCGCAGACACCAGCACTAGGCATCCTGTTGCTGTCCTGCCTCCTGTGGTGCCGCCTCCTAAGTGCCTGTTGAGCTAATGGGCTCCCCAGAAGGCCTGGGAGTAAACTAAAAGCTAGCACATGGGACGTATACTCACCAGGAAAGGGATCTGGAAGAGCCCAGAGCAGAGAAGGACAGGCCAGAGCCATAACCAGAAAAATGAGGTCATTTCCGACAAGTGCATAAAACTGTTCTGGCCCTGCTATTTTTAAGCTGTGTGACCTCAGCTCTCAGCTCCTTCATCTGCAAAATGGGAAAACAGTACTTGACCTGTGTATGTCTTCAAGTTGTAGAGGAGACTCTGAAAGTACCTCAGGAGGGGTTTCTAGGGGCTGACCAAATCCGTATGCTATTATTTTCATGTCCTACTGTGTCTCAGCAAGTTGATGGAACATGCACCAAATGTGCCCATTTCAAGGGTCACGCACGCCCCTGGTTTCAGTGCACACAAGGCAGCCAGATCTAAACATAACAAGTTTACAGAAGCTATTTCTGTCTTTTTGTCCAGTCACCTTTCCCCCAATATTTTGGGTAACATTGAATGTTCTGCCTCCATTTCATGGAAGGAACACAGACAGTTACATTTATAGACAAACTCATGGAAACACTGACAGGCATGCCCAAACATGGTCACATGGCAGAAAATCACACAGGGATATGAAGGAATCCCGAAAGGACCTTTGCTCTATTCACAGATGATCCTCAGCCACCAAAATAGTGTCAGGTACAAGAATAAGCAGAGCCAAGGGTGGTGGTGCATGCCTGTAATCTCAGCACTCGGGAGGCTGAGGCAGGAGGATTGTTGTGAGTTTGAGACCAGCCTGGGCTACAAAGTGAGCTCAAGGCCAGCCTGAACTGCACAGTGAGACCTTGTCTTGAAAGGAAAAAATAAAAGAATAAGCGGTTATCAGACCATCAAATGAGATAATGAATGAATAAACGAATGAAGATTGAATGGATGCATAGATGGATGAATAGGTAGATGGATGGATGAGTGAATGGGCAGAGGGATGGATAAATGGATGGATGGATGGATGGATGGATGGATCAGTGCATAGGTAGATGGATGCATGAATAGATGGATGGATAGTTAAACACACAGTCCCATTTTCACACACACACTTTCAGACATACCCAGGAACTAAATTATATGAACATGTTCAAGCACACACAAACACACTATCATGTTGGTCCCTCAATCTCCTCTATCCTGCTCACCTTCAAAAGACCCTCAGGTCTCTCTCCCCTGCCTCCAGGCACCGAGGCCGGTCCCCTGAGGAAGGGCGGAAGTCCCGCCAAAGGCACTCCCGCCGCTGCTCCAAGACCCTTGGCAAGGCCAGCCCCGAGGCCCGGTCCAGCCACCCTCCCAGCCAGCCTCTCCAGATGCTCAGCTTCCTGTCGGCCAGGGGTGTAGTAAGTATTCTGTACAGCCTCCTCTGCCAGTCTTGCCACGACACTTGGGGGAGGTGGAGGTACAAGTTCAGGGCAATGTATGACACATTTTAATTCAGTTTTGGGCAAAATATCCCAATGGCTCCAGACCTCATTACTGATTAACCAAATGGTCATTCAGCAGCCTTTGGCAGCACTTGGCTTGGGGATTTTGGGGGCAGAGGAAGAAAAACTAAAATACTCAGAATCTTTTATCAGGGGGATGTTCCATAGTAAATATTGGTCTTCAGAGTGACACCTGCAAGGGTACATGTGTGAGATATCACAGGAGATCTGTTTGACAAGGGAGGGGAACAAGGATCTCTGACAGGACAGAAGGTCTAGTTTTTACTCAAATTCTGCATCTTTTATGCCAGCTGGCTGGCAGCATTTGTTGGCAGCTGGAATTTGATTCCAGCTATAAATGTGACCTTGAATTTATATGAGAATTTTCCTCTAAGGAGCTCATAATACTTGACCTGTCTCTTCTCATGTGTCTGCACAAGGTCTTGAGGACTTGGGGGAACAGCTGCCGTCAGTCGTGCCTTCCACATATGAAACAGAAATACCAAGCTCGGAAAGGTTATGACATGGGGTGAGGTCACAGAGCGAGGCAAGAGCAAATCCAGTTGGACAAGCTGGCCCTGGGTGGTGCCTGCCACATCCCCCTGGGTTGACAAGGAGGAGTTAGAACTTGATTTCACTGTGAACAAGAACTGTAGAGATGGTTCTGAACTGAAGTCCTAGCTTTGCCATTTGCTAGCTGTGTGGCTTTGGGCAAGGGACCTGGCCTCAGTTTTCTCATTGATAATCTTGAACTAATACTGCTTCCATATGGGACCGTTGAGGATATCCAACAAGAGGAAGTAGGTGAAGGATTATTATAGACTCCAATGGGAGAAACACCCAAGGAGGGGAAGAGTCAGTGTTGGCATGGCCAATACTTGCAACCAACAGCTGCAAAAAGACCTGTTTGTCCAGCTATATGAGATCTTGAAAACTTCAGTGAGCTTCTCCTTTAGAAAGGATAAGGTAGAAGCAAGAAAAAGTTCAGGATTGCTTGCAGGGAGGTCAAGAAATGTGAGGCAGTGATAAGCCACAGAAAGCCCTGCCTGATATAATAGTTATCCACAGACCATTCTGGGGAAGCTCTTCTTCTTCAAGCAAGCCACCTTGTGTCACCAAGGTCTCATTTTGCTTCATATCGCCCACCTGGACCATCCACAACTCTCCCCAGATGCCTTCTTTGTGAGGAGACCCGTGGTTACTGAGTACTTAGGGGAGGCAAGCATGCACATGCATTCTCTCCTCCCTGAGTGTCCTAAGATGGGGTTTCTCAGCCAGGTGTGGAGGGGCATACATCACAACTTCAAATACAGCCTGGGCAATTAAGCAGAACCCTATAGGAAAGGAAGAGAGAAAGACAGACAGACGAAAGAAAGAAAGAAAGAAAGAAAGAAAGAAAGAAAGAAAGAAAGAAAGAAAGAAAGAAAGAAAAGAAGGTGAAGATATAGCTCAGTCTATGGACCCTGAATTCAACTGCAAATACCGAAAAAGAAAGGGAGGTTTCTACAGCAGAGAATCCAGAGGCCTGGGTGCAAGTTTGGGCTTGGCTAAATGGATCATTTTACCCCTCCCACCTTCAGTTGCCTCAACTGGAAAATGGGCGTGGTTATCCCACTTGTCTCCCAGGGGCAAAGGTAAAAATAAATTTGAAATATAAGCAATAAAATGTAAAAGAATGTTTTTGAATTAGCTAGGGCTGTCTAATCTCTCTGGTCATAGTATTTGTGGCAGCTAATCTGGAAGCCCCAAGCGACCCTAGTACTAAGCACCATTGGAAATGACTTACCCTGTAGGTCAGGGATGTTTTCCTAACAAGGCCAAGTCTATCAAGATGCTGCAGAAAGCTGGATCTGCCCTTCCACACCAGCCTTTCATGTTACCAGGTTGGCTCCTGGCAGTTAGTCATTCTAAAGCACACAGGTTTGGGCTGGCTTTGGGGTAAGATGCTTCAGTGTCCCACATGAGCCAAGCACTTATCAGAAGAGTTGAAATCCAAGGGTCATCTGTGTCTACACAGATGTAGTCCACACTCAGTCCTTTCTCATCTTTTCTCTTACCAAGGCAGAGATGAAAGAAGGCTCCAGGTTGGACCAAAGACTATTCAAGAGTCCTGGCCCCAAGGTTTGTCTCTCTATTAGAGAAAACAACAGAGACCTTAGGAGTTCACCTAAGCCCGTTGCCCTCATTAGCAGGCATGAAAATGAGGCACACGGAAAAGAGAAGACTTCATGCACTATGGCAAGGTGGACTTCTTAAAAGCAGTGATCAAATCCTGGCTTGAAGCTATGTGTAGTTACTTAAAGCTTTCTGAGCCTCAGTTTCCTCATCTATAAAATAACAATAGCAATAATAATAATTGATAAACTCAGTCTCTTATTCAAAAGACAATTCTGAGCCCGGTGCTTAATCCAGGGGCAAAACTCAGTGAATATTCATAGTATGATAGTAATCACATTCCAGGTCCCAGGTCTGCACTTGAGCAGTTGTGGAATCTTGGGCAAGTTATAGAAACTCTGTGTCTCATTTTCCTCAAAATCACAAAAATAACTGAGACTGACCTCATGAGATTGTCAGGACTTCCTATAAATAAAAACTGTGGGATGTGGGAGACGAGTAGTAAGTCTATCTAATGTTTGCTGCTAGTGGCAGCAGCACCACAGTACTGACAATGGAGGTAGCAGTGATAACCATAGAGAGGGAAGAGACCAGTTTCCTTCTGCTCCAGATGGCAGCTGCAGCCCACATGACTATGTTTACCACTTCCAGGTTGCCTGGCTCCGGAAGAATCAGATACTCCCTAAATCTGGTCCTCTGAGTACCTTCTGCACTCAGACCTTTGTCATCTTCCCTATTAAAAGGGCAGACATAAAAGAAGGCTCCAGGTTGGACTAAAGGTGCTCCAGAAGTCTGGCCCTAAGGTTTTTCTCTCTGTTAGAGATAACGGCAGAGTCTGTTTCACTGAATCACCTGTCAAACGTTCATTCAGGTCTATCAGCATCTACTGAGCATCTACAGAGGATCAGGGTCTGCTTTGGATTTTGGGATCCTATGAGTAAAAATGAAACAGCCCGTGTCTTCTAATGGGGAGAGGCAGACAGTGCACAACAACCGATGCTTGGATGGGGGAGAAGGTTAGCAGGCAGAGGAAGGGATTAGGAGTCAGGTAGGCAGAAGAAATAACCACGAGCTGAGAAACAAAGGAGCAGAATTTAGCCAATGCAAGGGAGAAGTGAAGATTGGAGATGAGGTTTGAGATACAGTTGCAGACCTATGGAGCTGAATAGGAACCTGAGCCTGAACGATCTTCTATACCATGGCTCCTGCCACACACCTGCTGGTCTTTAACATGCACAGCTCTTTAAAATATCAAGGCTGGGTACATTACATCAGTGGGGCTCATTTGCATATATGACTATGCAAATGTAAGGCTTGACTATCACTAGCTGGTGAGCTACGGTAACTTGCTGCGATTCTGTTGTTTGGACAGAGCCTGGAGTCAAATAGAAGGGGTAGGGCCCCTTAGTAACCTACTCATGGGCCTTATTTTCCCTCACCCATTTCTGTTTCAGGCACCAGGGAGATGAAATAAGTAGTCTTCTTTAACTCCTAGAGCTCACAGTCTGGCAGCCAACACAATGCTACCATATAAGGTTATAGTGTTATTCTTCAGGTTAAGATCAAATCTATGAGCACCTGTACTGATTCTGCCCGTGAGAATCCTCAAATACTTGCATGCCAGTTGGCAAACAGTCCCTGCCACCAACTCACTCCACCCCTAGTCAATCTATCCATCCCTTTCTTCCCCTGACATTTTCTGGACCTCCTCACAATCCAGCCACTAAAAGGTGACATTTAATCCCCTTCAACATCCAGACCAACATCTGTTCTAGGAGGGTGATGCCTATACTTGAGTGAATGTTGATAATTTTAATGTCATCTCCGGCAGTGATGGAAGCAAGTACAATGTACAGAGGAAAGGTCAGAAAATGTTGTCTTGATGTCCTGGGCTTTGAAGAATGGGTAGGAGTTCATTAGTTTGAGATGGCTGATGGCAGGAAGAAGGGAGGAATACCACTATGTGCCAAGCATTGTCACATACTTGCACAGTTTTGCTCTCACTTGACCCACATAACAGTTCTTTGAGAGAGATGCAACCATTATCACCATTTTACAGATGGGAAAATTGAGGTTCTGAGAGGCAAAGTGACCCAGGAAGGTAACCCAATTGGGAGGAAGTAGGGCTGGTATGGATCAGGGCTGTGCCTTGGAAACTTACTGTGACAGCATGGAAGGAGGGTGGGAGGAAGGGAAGGCTGAGGGCCAAGCACTTTTTCTGTCAAGTGGGATTCTCTGTCAAGTCGCCCATACTGGAGAGAATCTCTAGAAGGGGCCTGATTACAGTGGAGCTGGATCCAGGAGAAGGGCAGGATTCTTTCTCCTTTCTTTCAGGCTTCTAGCTTGGGCCAGTAGTGGCCTCATACCTCTTGTCACCAAACACCTGCACAGATGACAAGACAAAGAAAAAATCAGAGAACATGGGATCCAACAAAGAGATAGCTGTAAGCTGGAGAAGGCAAACAGCGTGAATGGTGAAGACGTGGGAGTAGATCCGGGCTCTCTGGAATCCCCCTGCCTGTCTCCCTGTGAGACTGAGAATGACAGCTAACAACTAATGCCTACTGAGCAACTATTATGCACCAGGCCTGATGAATTCTTTACATGAATCCTTGTCACTTATTTTTTATAATAGCCTCATAGGAGAACTGCCCCTACCTCCTTTTCCAGACTACAGCCCAGAAAGGTCAAGGAAAAAAAGCTAGATTTTGAACCCAGAAAGTCTGACCTCAGAATCCATGTTTCATTACAGCCTCCCTTGTGTCATTTCACTTTTGCACGTCTGTGTCCTCCTCTAATAATGCTAACTGAGGCTAATAATGGTAACTACTTTCAGAACTGTGATGAGGATGAAGTAGGACACAGAATTCATTCATTTTTGAAATGTGCATTAAGCCCCTACTACGTGCTGGACACTGTTCCAGTCACAGCAACCAGCAGTGCTTACCTACGTGCAATTTCTGTTCTGTGTAAAAAGCTTATCCCAATTCTGCGGATGTAGCCAATACTCCGTATATGATAGATGCTGCTGTTATGATTTGTTCTCAGAGTAGCTTTTTACAACTTACTTAAAATAAGCCCGGAAGCAATCTCTGGCCTTGAAAAGCTTCATTGTATCCAGAATCATAGGTGGACTTCACAACAACCATGGAAGAAAGGCAAGATGGGAATGTGCTCTACCTTCTACAGATAGGGAAACTGAGGCTGAAGGAGAGTTTGTGGATGGTCCTGGTCTTCAGAACCCTGCCCCAGGCTATAGGACATGCCTGGGAGCCTCAATATCCAAGCCATTCATTGCTGTTGAGAGGACCCAAGGGTAGAAAAGGATGAGGTGAACGGAACACTTGGGGGACCACTTGTATTTGTTGTGTTTTTTTTAAATGAGAAGTGACATCATAGTGTCACCCTTTACTTGTGCTAAGGACAGAAGGAGCACTACCATTTTCCATCACCCAAGGAACATTTCACCACTAGAAAATGTAGGAAGGATGTGACCTTGGGCCAAAAGATGTCTAAATCAAATGCGTTGTGCTGGGTGAAAAGCTCATTACTTTGAACTTATCTTTGTCTTTTCAATCTTGGCAAGGGAAAAATATTGCATAACTGGGCCTATGTAGAGATTTTTCAAAAGCTAGCGAGCAAGGGCCCTCCAGACAAGCTCCCAAGAAAGGGAAAGCCAGAAGCCACTGTTCCTTTCAAGTCCCTGGCAAAAGGAAGGAGCAAGGACATCAAACTACCTCCTCTGACCCAGGATCAGCTGCACTGCATGCCCTAGCCATGACCCTAGTCTTAGAGGACTTTGTCACCACCTCCTAATCTCAGCAGATCTCTCTGTCTTTCTCCATCTCCTCCCCCTCCTCAGTGAACTCCCAGCAGGTCAATGAATCCATTCTTTTGCTGTCTTCCTAATTAGTGTTCAAAGGAAGATGAACAACAGCAAGAAAAATAAACTTAATGTCTTTGTGAAACAAAAGGATTTAAAAAAAAAAAAAAGAAATAACCTGAACCCTCTAGCTAAAAGCTCTGCCATGCAGCTCTGTTGTCGCATGAGAATTTCCAGTCCCCCATATGGCAAAGAGGGAGTAAAAAATTTATAGCTGTCTCTCTCCATGGGGCCATTTGAAGCTCCATAAATGGACTTGTTCAGTTTAATTGGAATTCTCTTCTTGATTGTATTTTTGTAACCTATTAGGCCAAGCTGCCTCTTGATCTCGGAATTCATCTGAAATTAAATTTTGAAGTGTAAGTGAGAGGTTGCCTTTTTTCCCTTCTTGATTAAATAATGATTTGAAACAAAAACAATAAATAACAGTGCCAGCTCCCCTGGAGGGCAGAGAGAGATTTCCAGTGCAATGCAGGGGATGTGGGGTTTGTGATGGGGGGATTTAATTACTTATTAGAAAAACCCAAGTGTTAACATGGAGTATATTAAACAGCAAGGAACGCTTTTGAGTTAAGAGAAGAAAAAAAGGATTGAGGAAGAGAGGAAAGGAGGGATGAAGAAAAAAATGGAGCTTCATTAAAATGATAAAAGGAAGACACGAGTTTGCAAAAAGCAAATTTCCCTTTAAAAGTTTGTATACATGTATTTCTGAAATTTCATATATACATACAAATATATAGGAAATTTCATAAATACACATACTGTGTCTATGAAATTGGCATCTCAGGTCCAGAGTGGAAAGGTCTGGAATAGCTCTGGGATCCTGATATGCTTTAATGGCTCTGGTCTCCTGGTTCCTTTCGTTGAAAAGTGTCCCATGGGGATTAAGAGTGTTGAGGTGGGGAAATGTGCAGGACACTCCTAGTGCCAGGAAGGAGAGGTGAAGCACGCAAGATGTACTCTGTGTTGCTTGGAGAAAGATCAGAATAGCAGCAGATTTTCAGAGCCAGGGGTCTCAAATTCAGATGTCTCCGGGGTCAGGTCACTAATAGACATTAAGCCATCCCACACAGCCTAGGGCCAGGACAGCACAGCCTTGTCTAAAAGGGACAGCTGTGATTGTTCTCAAACCCTTTATTGCCAGGAAATGTGGGCCCGGATCCTATTTTTTCAACAAAAACTGGAAATGGGGTTATTATGTGAGATCTCTCCACTTCACACAGTTTGGCGGTTAACTTAAATTTGTTTACAAACATGGAAAGTGGGGGAAAGAAAACATATCCAAAACAAAGCACCAATTGGCTAGCCAGCTTTCCTGCATTGCTTTAGGGTACTAAAGCACATACTTCTCATATATCTGTCTCCTCATCCTCTCTGATTCAGGGCACTCAGCTGTCTTCCAGTTCCTAGATGATACTTTCTGGTCCAGAAATGTTGCCGAGCTGGTTTATAAATCCCCAGCTCCGACCTTATTTGGCTGCTGTTAAAGCTGGGGTACACATTCTACATGTTTGGGTATGCATTCTACATTGGTCCCCACAGTGGCCCCCATGGAATTCAGCTACTCCAGCCCTTTTATGGACTGATAATGTATCTTTGAATTGTTCTGTCATCCCATTTCCCCACTCCCCTACAGAGGTTCCTCTTCCTCTCAAATAAACTAGCAGCACTCTAATTCCTGTTTCAGTTTCCTAGAATCCAGGTTAAACAGGAGTTATTTGACTTGATAATGAGGCCTATCTTACCGGGACTGAATTTTGTGCTCTACCCCAAAGATAGGCTTCTGGAAAAGCAAGACAGAAAAGATGAGGGTTGAGATGAAGGAAGGGGTGAGATTGGACCAAAGAACAGAGCGCTAGTGTAAGTAACTGTTCCAGGTCTTAAATGGAGATCTTGGGCACCACAAAGACATTATTACTTGAGGATGATAAATATGGGATGGCACATTCTGGTGATGGTTTGGGGAGCATTTCCCAGCCAGTTATATAGGGATAGACAGTAGTTACATGCATAGAAATTCCTGACAGTTGCAGAAGGGCTCTTCAAAAATGAATTTTGAGAGGCCAATTATCTAAGTGATGCGAGCGACAGAGAAGAGCAAAGGGGAACTGCCCTATCACATCAGTGTCGAGTGGTGATTGCATCTTATGGACCAGAAGAATGATCTGGCTAGGAAAGAGAGGCTCGCAGACAGGAAGACATGCAGGATCCTCCATCATGCAACCCATCAGGGCATTCATGACTCAAAGGCCTCCTGTGCCTTTGCACAGTATCACCCCACCCCACCCCACCCCCAGTGCACCCTCACTCCATCTTGAGTTCTTCTGAACTGCATCTTTCTTTCCTCTTCTTTATGTGGGTGGATGGAGAGTTCCACCCACCTGAAGGGGAGTCAGGGTTAGAAGGCCATTAAACTTTCCAGACACTTCTAACAATGAGTTTATTAAAATGCTTTTACCATGTGGAATAACAAACAAAGCCGTCAGGACTTATAAAGCTAAAACCAGAGAGGGTTCAGCTAGAGAATAAGGAAAACATGAGTTTAGAAGGCTGCTTGCTCCCTGCCCAATTATCCTCTAAGCAAACCAAACAGAGTGAGATTTGCAAGTTTAGTACCTATGTAGAATAGTATAGGATGCCAGTTGTACTGCCCCCAACAATCTCCCCATCCAGAGCAACTACAGCTT
The DNA here is from genome assembly GCA_004027295.1 of Dolichotis patagonum. Classification (NCBI taxonomy): domain Eukaryota; kingdom Metazoa; phylum Chordata; class Mammalia; order Rodentia; family Caviidae; genus Dolichotis; species Dolichotis patagonum. The sequence continues at coordinate 26,413 of PVJX010015739.1, forward strand.
AGAGTAATAGTGCTGTAACACAATGGCACTCATTCCTGAGTGAATGAATGGAAGGAAGACTGACTGACTGACTGACTGACTGACTGACTGACTAAATGACTGACTGACTGAATGACTGAATGAATGAAGTACAGTGTATTCTGCTATCCTGGTCTGGGAGATGAGAGAAATCTTTCTAAAGGAGGTGATATAAAACCTAGAGGGTGAATATAAATTTAAGTTTTGTTAGTGGGGGAGAAAGGAAGAGTGTTCTGTACAAAGGAAATAGCAAATACAAATGACCAGGGTTTGGGGGAGAAAGACAGAGTGGCAGAACCAAGAAAAGTCAAACTGGTCAGCTTAGATCATGGTAGCTAACATGGAAGTGTGTGGAAGAGATGAGATTTGTGAAGTCTAGAGGGTTTAGTTGCAAAGGAGATTGTAACCCATGTCAAAGGGTTTAGATTGATGCGAACAAATGGAATTGCTAAATGAGAAGTTGGTATTTCCACATACCACAGTCAACCTAATGAGAATGTTTCATTAATATGCTTATCTCTGTTTTCTGGGAATGATGGGAAAGTATGATGGCTATGGAGTTCTCAGTTCTAACCATACAAATCATGGCCAGGTGGAGAGAGTCTGAAAATATCCCTATGAGTTCAGGTGCGGGGATAAGAATGTGAACAAGACAAGGTGCCCTTCTTCATCCACCAACCTGAAAGGACATTCGGTTTTAAATCCTTACTCATGAGGTCCCATAACATACCAGGAAAAACGCTTTGAAAACAGGTATCAAAAGTGAGGACAAGTAACTGGGAGAGAAAAGACCCCGCCTGGATGCTTCCAGGTAACAGGCCAGGAGACACTGGAAACCACTGCACTCACAGACCTCTACCCTTGAATTCGATTCTAGCCTAGTTGCCTTGAAGATGGGTTTGTCGGATTCACTTGTGATGTTCTAGCTCCCACCCACTCACCATCTCTGGAACATAGATTTCTTGAGCCCATTCCTGGACCAAGCCCCAGTCCGAAAGCTTAGGTTCCTAGCACTCAACTTCCTCATTCCTGGCTGAGGCAGTGGTGGGGAAAACACACAAGTTATCACCAAATTTCAGAGGCTAGCAGCCATGTCATCCCAGCTTCAAACCAAAAGGCAAATAGGAGCTGAGTGGGAACAGGATCCATATGTTCTTTTAAAATAAATCTCACTAGAAAATTCCACCTGGGCTAACTTACTTCTGAGGTCTTACCTGCAATATAAAGCAGGCCCACCAATATGTAAAACAGCAGCTGCACTGGGTTGAACTTGGCAAAGCTGGACTAGCATCTTGCCTGTGCACAAAGCCTCACAGAGGTATCCCTAAAAGAAACCCTGGGGCCCTCCATCCATAAAAGAAACCTCAGAAGTTGACACCCTAAGCTGCTGGAGTTATCTCAATTATTCCCAAAGTTCCAGTGTCTCTGTATCTCACCCATATGACTAATTGCTGGGAGGCAGAAAAGGTATAGACAAGCCTAGCAGTCCCTTCTTTGGGCCCAAAGACCATGGGATGGGGAAGTGAATGGGAGTAGACTCTCGGGGGTAAAGCTTTGATATGTGTGGGGCCCAGAGCCAGACTACAGAAAAAGGTCTACTGTTCTACAGTCTAAACAGTCATAAATCAAGTCTGTAAGCACTGATAGAACATGTCTTCCTATCTTGCCAAACATCTGCAAAATGACCTGAAAATCAGCTTTGAATTCAGAATCTTGGGTCCTTCGCAGAGCCAAGACATGAAGTGACAGTGTGAGGAGAACCTGCCCAAAGTCGGGGCTCCTCCCTTCTGCTTCTCACTGCTGGCACTGTGCTGAACCCCATGCACATGTCCATAGGTACCTCAGCATGGACATCTGAGTTCTATCCAAATAGCCACCCTTGTACTAAGAGTATACACCCTTGAAGCATGGTCCACTCATAAAAAGATAGATCCATAGATGAGACACATGGATAGCACATGGATACCCAGGAAGGGGGCTCAGGGACCATTTAAACAGAGTCCTGGAGTCACAGGACTAGAGTGATTGGGTGGGGGGAATGTTCTCCACGGGGTGCCCTGCTGACCCTGTAGATTCCTTGGGTTATCACTAGGGAATGCTCAGGGCAGGGATTCCTCTTGCCCACAGCTGAGGATAGATTCTCTGTCATCCCAGTCATGATATTGATCTGAAGGATAAAGGAAGCCATCCATTGTGCTATCACAACTTCAACTGCCTTCCCAGTGATGGCTCTCCATCACCTCCTCTACTCCATCATCTGTGCTAGACCAGTGCAAATCTGGGTCCTAAGGGCCAGTCTTCATCCCCAATTAGGTCAAAACCAAATCCTCAAGCCCTTTCCAGAGTAGTCAGTTGCAAAGCACCTCCTCCCTCCTCTTGCAAGCCCTTGAGGTCCACACCCCAGTCCATGCAAAGCTGTAGCCTCATTTGAATACATAGCAAGGGTTTCCTGATCCAACTGGGACATGAAGAGATTGACTAGGTTGAAATCCATCCCCTGAATGAGGAAACCAAACAAAATGGATGTCCCCCCCCAGCAAGATCGCTAAAAAAAGAAACCCAAAACTCAAAAGTTCAGGGCCCAGTGTAAGGGTGTGCAGAAAGGTGTGTGTTTTTTCTTGTCATTTGCGACTCTGATGATGGACTCACGTTGCCCGCTCTTCCCTTTCTCTTACACCTTACCTACTAAAGGAGGAGTTCTTGCTTGGTAAGTGGATATAATCCGCAAAGACATGAGAGAATTTATTAGAAGCCACTCCAGATCCTTAGCTATCTTCTACAAGGGGAAAAGGACATACACAAATACCTCTAGAGACTTTTGTTTGTTTGTTTGTTTTCAGTCAGACTATTTGACTTACATTTATTTTGCCCCTCTCCTTTCTTTTCCCCTTCAGTTGAAAACTGCTCAAATGTCAATTTGCGACCATGACTTTATATTTTTAAAAACACGCACATGCACCCATACACACACACAAAACTCTCATCTTTATTTCATTTCTTTTCCCCATGTGACATTTATTCAAGGTTCTATTCAGGAAGCTTTTTCTTTTTAAAAAAAAAAAAAGCTACATTAATTGAGGTTTTGGTTGAAGTTTAAAATTTTGGCTTTATCTCCGTTTTTGTTTTTGTTTTAATTTCTAAGATATTCTTTTTCAGGCCCATAGCCCCGTTTATTTTCCCTCTTCCCCTTCCTTTATTTTTATTATTATTTTAGGTTAGGGGTGTATACACCCCTTTCTATTGAGTTGCCTCTTTTTTTTTCAGTTAATTCATTAGAAATTAAATTTTGTATAATTTCCTTTTGCTTTTGTTTAATCTGGATCGCATGCTTTTTTCTCTGCATGATACCTAAATCTTCCAGTTATCCTAGCAGGGGGTAAAAAAATATCTCCTTTCTGTGGTATTCTTTCAGGAATTTGTGCTTTTGTTTTTTGGCGTCTCTTCTTTCTTCTCCTCTTTCTTTCCTTTCGTTACAGTGCATCATGACGGTAAACATTCTCAGTTATTTAGACACAGGCCAGAGCTCAGCAGTGTCCGACGGGTCTTTTTGCTTTCAGATCACTGGGTCGGGGTCTGCCGCTGACCTCTTTACCAAAACAGCCAGCCCGCTCGCCACCTCCCGAGGACGCTCGCAGGAGTATGACTCAGGCAATGACACGTCCTCGCCACCCTCCACGCAAACCAGCTCAGCCAGGTCTCAGGGCCAGGAGAAGGGGAGCCCCAGCGCGGGTCTCAACAAAGGCCAGGAGCTCAACAGCGGCAACACCTCGGATTCAGGGAATTCCTTCACCACCTCCTCACCCCAGAACAAAGGGGCCAGTCTGGAGAATCTCTCTCCCCCCAGCAGGGGCAGAGAGTCAAGGTCAGTATAGTTGGTGGGGAGAAAGGGTCTCAGTTTTCTCCAGGCTGTCTCCATCTTTCTCTCACGAGTCTTACTTTCAAGGAAGAAAAACTCAACTCAAACTGACTTTTTTTTTTTTTCCAAGAGCACTAGCTTCAGGGATAGCAGGATCCAGGGACTCAAAATAGTCATAGGGAATCTGAACTATTGCATCTCTCAGTTCTACCTACCTCATTCTTAGGTAGACACTCCCAGAGAACTGGCAGATATGCTAAGCAGCTAACAATCTGTCAGTGTAGCCCTCCAATAGAAGGATTTTTTTTCCTAAAAATTACTTCAAGACATCAAGGAAAGTGGCTATTGGTTGTACTTGGCCCAGCTTAGGTCACTTGCCCAGCCCTGGACCAAACACTCTAGCCTAGAGGACGCTGTGCTCTTGACTAGAATGTGTCACGTGCCACAGTTGGGACTAAGAATACACTCTTTCCAGGTTCATCTGCAAGTGAAGCTAAGGCACTGAAATCAGAAGGATGGAGGCTATGCAGACCAAGTGGATGCCAGTTGTATCAATAGCTTAGAGAAAATCTAGCATTAATTAATTTTTAAGACATGGCCACTTAAAAATATATCATAATATTTACTTAAATGAATTGAAAATATATCCACATAAAAATCTTCTCATGGATATTTGCAGAAGCTTTATTCATAATTACTAGAACTTAGGAGCAACCAAGATGTGTTTCAGTTGATGAATGAATAAATAAACCATTAGATCCAGACAATGGAATATCATTTGTAGATAAAAGAATAGCTTCACCAAACCACAAAAAGACACCAAGGAAACTTAAATGCATATTGCTAAGTGAAAGAACCCAATCTGAAAAGGCTTACATATACAATATGACTCCAACTATATGACTTTCAGGAAACGGCAAAACTTTTGAGAAAGTAAAAAGATGAGTAGTTGCCAGCACTTGAAGGAGTAAGGGATGAATAGGAAAAGTACAGAGGATATTTAAGGCACTGAAATTATTCTATATGGTGAACAATGATGCATAAATGCCGCTACACACTTCTCTAAACCCACAGAATATTCACTACCAAGAATGAATCCTAATATAAACTATGGGCACTGAGTGATAATGATGCGTCAAGGTAGGTTCATTAATCACGAGAAATACACCAGTGAGGGGTTGATAGGGAGAGATGCAGCTGTACGTGTGTAGAGGAAAGGATTGCATGGAAGTCCCTATCCTTTCCATTCAGTTATTCTGTGACAACAAGCTCCTCTAAAATAAAGCTTCCTAATTAAAAATTAGAGAGAAAGACAGGTAGATCACAGTAGGATTTTACGTAAAAGGTTTTTGTTCACTTCGACAGACTTGGTAGATGCAGGCTTTCTGTAGAAAACACACCCATTTGCTTACAAGCTAGCTTACAGTTCCTCTGCTTCATTGCCAATTTGCTCTCTCTCACTCAAGAATCCACAGGAAGATGCTGATCACTGAGGGTGCTGCCAAAATAATGGCTACTAAAATGAACTGACTGCTCAGTCTGTACCTTCATTCAGTTATTTATCCCTCCACCCGATACTGGGCACCTCCTCTGCCAGGCCCTGAGCTTGGTGCTGGGGATATAAAATTGGCATGGTCCATTTTCTCTGGAGTTTTTAAATTCATGGGGTAGGTTCACAGATGCAGAGAAGGGGGAGTTTGACTAGTGTTTTCTACCAGACAAACAACAGAATCTGCCTCTTTCTGCAGGGTGGGAGTCTGTCTTTGTTCAGAGTACTCAAGATTTCTAAAAGGTGACAGAGCCTTAACACTGAAGCAGTTAACAGCTTCTTCAAGGACAAGATATGTGTTGGGACCCTTTGTTCCCAACACATAGCCTGCTTCAGTCCTGGATAAACAGCTTGGCGTCCACATGTAGATGTGGCCTCTGGTTGGCCTGTCCTGGGACATCCCTGTCCTCAGCTCATACCTAAGCTTGGCCAGGAACCAGAGCTGGGTCAGAGCAAGTATCAGTGTCTCCAAGAACAAGCAGTGCGGTTCCCAGATGGGAGATGGAAAGCACATGTTTACTGATACACTGCAGGGTATTATGCAGGGAAAACTCAGAATAGCAATAATAACAATAAAAATAATGGCAGTTAATAGACACTGAGCTCTGACTGCATGCTAGTTACGTAAAATACTTTCCATGCATGATCTTTCTTAATTCCTTGTAAAATCTTTATGGGATAGGTACTATTATAAGCTTCTAAAAAAAAACATATGGGGGAAACTGAGACTTGGAGTAGTTCAGAAACTGAGTTACTCAGCGGCAGCATCAGCATTCAAATACAAATCTGTCCCCAAAACTGAATGTTACCTGCTTAATTTAATATACGCAGACAGCCAAATTAAATAATTTAGACCCCGCCTTGCACTTTGATATATAAATGATGGTTAAATCCATAGCCATTTATGTCATGCCAGCTTTGGGCAGAGGGCTCAGTTAATATGACCTGAGAAGAAGACACATCAGCTTTAAATCAAAGGAACCATCATCACAAAACATAGGAAGCTGAGGAGGTGACAGGGACACAGGCTTTGGTGATGAGTGGGTTAGAGCTTGGGATTCTGGGTGACTGTGATCAAATACCTCACCCTTCTGAGTCTTCTCTGTAAGTTGGAGATAATAGTAGGTCCACTCTCATAAGGTTGCTGAGAAGCCTAAATGAAACAATGCTTGTGAAGTCCCTTGAGTGAAAAAGTCTGAAAATGTCTCCACCACTTTTTTGGCAGTATCAATCCCTCCATCTGAAAAAATGGGCTATACCCCAGTTTCCCAAACTTAAACCAACTCCAGGCCATCTTGATTTTTAACCTGTCTATGCACCAATTTATTTCTTTGAAAAACTCACTTTTCTACTGAAAGAAAACTTACAGTGCCATCTGAAGCAGAAAATTACCATCCCTTGCCCTAAATAGAAGGTACCTGCAATATAGATACATTGAAATAATATATTTAATCATAGCTACACTGGGACCTGCTTCTCTCTCTTTGAGAAATTTCAGAGTTAGGGTTTTAAGGAGCCACTTGCACCTAGCCAGGGCTTTGTCATTAATGTAATCAGAGGGACTGACAAAGTGAAGAAAGGGACTAAATCTCTCCACATTGATCTGACATTATTTAGCAGCATTCCCACTCCCAAGGACCTCCCAGGGTACCCTGCAGTGGTACCTGTGGTATGTGTTCCACACCTGGGAATGCTGAGCTGGACCATCCACTTGTAGGGTCTCTGTTTTGTTCTGTTCCTCTAATGCCTACTTCTTGGTAAATCTTTCCAGGGTAGGAAAAGGTGGAAAGAGATTCCTGGGAGAACAGCATAGCCTAGGCAGTGGTGGAGAGGTAAATACTAGGTCAAGATGTTCCCAGAGTAGTGGTCAGTTGAGTAGTAATAGACCTTCCCCTTCCTGCAGAGGATTTCAGTCACCATGCCTGGAGTGTGCCGAGGTGAAGAAGTCCAGTTTGGTTCCATCCACAGGCCAAAGTTCCCCTATGAAAGAGTGCTCCCGCAGCTCCTCCTATGCCAGCACCCGATCCTCCAGTCGTTCTTCCAGATCCCCAAACCCTAGGGCCTCTCCCAGGTACACTCGGAGCCGATCCACCTCCTCTGAAAAAAGGTGAGTGCAGTTTGACCTTTATCCTACTGAATTCCCTCCTTGGCATGAATTAATGCAGTTGGAGATGTCCTTAATGCATGGAAGAGAAGAGTCCGATGCATGAAGTCAAGAAGAGACTTAAGTTTGAATACCTGTTGTATCCAATTGCTAGCTGGTGGCCTTGGTAAAGTTAGTGAACCTCTTTAACCCACAAAATGAAGCAATGAATCATTCTGAGAACTATAAAGCACTGAGGGCTGTTCTTGGAAAATAATGAATTTTAACTATTTTTTTTTCTAGGGATTGGCCTGGGGATAAATTAGCTTTTTCTGCAGAAAAATGTTACTCCCAAGATTGGCACCCTTAACACAAAGTGTTCACTTAACCCTAAGTTCTGTGGATCAGCAATTTGGGCTGGGCTCAGCTGGCCAGTTCTTCTGCTCTTATTGTACTCTGTCCTGTGTCTTTGATCTGCTCGTGGGTTAGCTGGAGTCTGGGTGGATTGGATAAGCCCAGATTAGTAATCTCTGTTCAAAGCTGTCACCCACCCAACAGGTCTATCTGCTTTTTCACGTGATGATGACAGAGGTCTGAGAGTTTGTAAAGCATTCTTTAGTCTTGGGATTAGAAGTGACATGACATCCTTTCTGTTAGGCTGGTCACAGCAAATCACTAGACCAGTCCAGATGTAAGCGTGCTTTTCTTCATAGGAACAGCTACAGATTCATACTGCAAGAGTTAGGGTACAGGGTGAAGAGTAATTGTGGCTGGTTTTGCATCTTTTACTCTCCCTCCTAACTTCAATAATAATTGGTAATTGCTTGATTGTGGATAATGATGTATTAGGATGTGTAGGTATGAGGTATCAGGAAGTTAAAAATCAGAATATTTCATCCAATCTAATCAACCCATGGCTTCCCTGGATTCTACACAAATAAAAAATTCCCAACAGCAGACTGATTATTCCTTTTCTACAATAATACAGTGCAAGAAAAAAAAAAAAACAAGACAAACAACAACAAATTTAGACGCTTGCTTAATTGGTTATTTCAAGACCATCCATTCCAGAAAATGAAGCAATGCAGCTAACAATAATATTCAACATTACGGCACTATGACATCAGTAAGGACAGCAGATTAAACGAAAAGGAAAATTAAGAAGAGAAATAAAAAATGGCCTCAGGCGAAAAGGCCCAAAAGTCATGTCCTGTACTGTATAGTTGCTATTGGGGTGGACTGCAAATGTTAGTCTAAGCCCCCTAACCCAAGGAGAGAAATTGCTCCCTCGTTACATTGTTACAAAAAAAAAAGCCGAATTGAGTCAGTTGTTCAGAAAAACAGTTATTTCTGATTTTAAGTTTATAAAAATGACTCTCGTAGATCTGCAGAAATGGGACGCTATATGATACAGTCAATGGATGGAAATGCCTGAGACCATATCTTTCCCAGATGTCTACAAACATGTTGCATTTTAATTCTTTCTTATAATATTCCTCAATTCACAAAGAGCTAGTTAGCAAAAGCAACTTTTTGAGGTGTCACAGCTAGACATTGGCCCAGGACACTGAGATGAAATGAGATACTTCTTCTCTACAGTGTTACCTAAATGAGGGAGGCACTAGCAGGAAAGAAAAAAGACAGAGAGGAGCTAGTAATATAGAGTAGCCCCCTCACACGCACGCACACGCACACGCACACACACACCCCTTAACTTCAGACTGTGTTCCAGCCCCCATAGTGGATGCCTGCAGACACCAGCAGTACCAAGCCCTAGAAGGAAATGTTTTCCCATCTTAACTAAGCAATGATCACACTGCAATGCTAACTCTTGCAGTTTCAGAGGTGGCAGCAAAACTAGTGGGAATTCATTTTTCTTCCCTATAATTCTCAGAGAGAAGATTCAGTATCACCATAGACCTTAGCATACAGGACTTAGTTTTTTTCTTGTTTAGCAAGCAAGAGCACTCACCTCACTTAAAGAAAGCCCACTACAGTTCCTCCTTGGCCAATCTGAATAGTCCTATCATTAGTCTTACACTAGGGGGCCATAATTAAGTAAATAAGGGTTGTGTGCACACAAGCATTGCAATCTTGTGCTAGTGGACTTGATGAGAAGACTTCTAAGTGACCAACAGGCAGGCAGCATATACATGGTGGATCTGCTGACAAAGTGATGACTCACATCACAACAGTTCATCATGCTACTCAAAACAGCACACAGCTTAAAATGGATGAGTTATTTCTAGAATTTTCCATTTAATATTTTTAGACCATGGCTAATGCCTACTAGTAATAGTTAACATTTCTCCTAGCTGGCTAATTGTTATTTAGCATATGTGCCAAATGCCAAGTGAGTTACCCTAATAGATACATCTGATTTATGGCTTTTTAGGGTAAGTACAATTATCATTACTCCCATTTTACAGATGAGAAAATGGAAGCCCAGAGAAGTGAAATCCCCTGTCCAAGTTCACACAGTTAACAAATGGCCAGGATAGCAAACACTCAAAAAGAAGTTGTCCATATTATTAAGCTCCCAGAGGGATTTCATTCTCTGGTAAGGGCCTGGTTTCTGCTCCTCTGGGAGGAGTCACCATCTGTGGAGCAGGTGAATAAAACCTGACCTCTTCCCCAGGTCCTACTCCCGCTCTCCCAGCTACTCCTCCAAGTCTGACAAGAGGAGCCCACCTAGCAGAAGCTCGCGGTCCCGCCGCAGCCCCAGCTACTCCCGCTACAGCCCCAGCAGGTACTGGCACTTGTCCCGTCCCAAGAATAGACCCCTCCCCGAGAACAGACCCCACCTTCTAGGCCGCACCCCTATTTCCCAGCCCCGCCCCTCCCAACCTTTTCCCCCCCAAACCCAGCCTGCCCTGTTCCTCTTTCTAGACCTGCAGAGACAGTGAGCTGGTTCAACCACTTTACAGTTCTTCATCCAATTCGGAGCAGCAGCAAGGCCCAAATACGACCTGTGTCCTGATGTCCACCCCAAGCACTCCCATAGCCGCTTTCTCCTCACCCTTCCTCCCTGTATTCAGAGCCCCCAATTCTTACCACACACCCCAAAGCACCAGGGAGGCACATCCTCACCTCTGCAGCGTCTGCACCGCTATAATTCCCACGCGTGAAGGCTGACACCCCTAAACACACCCAACCCCTTGCCCCCTCACACACACTGTGCTCAGCCACAGGGACTGGCCCACAGCCGGGCCATCTTCCCGCGGCCTGCCTGCAGCAGTGGGGTAAAGGGGACAGGTGCAGGGAGGAAGTGGGACAACTCACACAGAAAAGCCACCCAAGCCCCAGCTTCCCAGTAACACCCCCTGCTCCCCTCCAGGGAGCGGGATCCCAAGTACACTGAGGATTCGCAGCAAAGGGAGCGTGAGCGAGCGCGCAGGAGACGTCGGTCCTACTCACCCATGAGGAAGCGCCGGAGAGACTCCCCCAGCCACCTGGAGGCCCGCAGGATAACAAGGTGAGGCCTGCAGAACAGGGGCTTCCCGCCTTCTCCCTCGTTCCCACCCCTGTTCCCATGGGGGCCCCAGGGTCACCACACGCCTCCCTGGGCCCAGGACTGAGGCCTTTGGGCACTCAGGGTGTACCTCTCTCAAAAAGTAAAGCGATGCTTTACTTCGAAGACTTGGGACCCGCGTCATCTCTTGGGTCAAAACTCCTGGATCTGTAGGGAGCAGGCTGGGGCCCAGAGAATGTGGATTGGACATCTGGGTAAAAAGGCTGGGGCTCACCAAAGGAATAGGATGTGGCCTGGCGCTGGTGACCCGCCTGGGAAGGGAAAGAGATCTAACCAGCCTATAGGGGCCCAAGCCCTATAGCAGGGTATTATCCTGGTGATGCAGACATCTTCCTACCTTTAGACCTGCGTGCTCAGATTTAAATACACCTGCAGGTAATTAATTACACTCTGAAGGGAACCTTGGTGGGTAATGGGGAGAACCCTGGATTTGGAGTCAAATTCTGGTTGTGCAGCTTCTTAGGTGACCTAAAAAGTCTCTTCACTTCCCCAAGGCTGTTTTCTCACCCATGAAATACTGGAGGAAATAACTCCCAGGAGTATCATGAGATGAAATGAAAGGAAGCAAAGAGAGGTGACCCCGCTTTGTAAACGTAAATGCAGAACACACTGAGTGCCATTGTTATGGACTGAATAGGTGGATCAGGTTACCTGTAACGGGGAAGGTCACAGAGGAGAAAAGCTGGGGCAGAGAAGCCCAAGGTGTCAGGGGAAACTGATTTCTAAGGTGGTGAAGGCTGGGAGAATGGCTGAATGCTGTCGTAAAATTGGACTGGCCTCTCAAGTGTCCTCCATCCATTCCATGCAGAGGCCCACGGAGGGCAGGGAGCCTGCCAGTCCAGCATCTCCTCCTTAGAGGAAACAAGGCAGGGGTCTAACAGGAAGACCAGAGCGATGGAGTCCTTTTCTCAGCTATTCCAGAGCTCCCTGCCTCATCTGTGGGCCCTTGATCAAAAATGTCCTTTGTAATCAAGAGAGTAAAATGGAGTTTTAAAAGTTAGTATTTTTTTAAAAAGACAAATTGTTTCTCCAAGTTCCTTCATGCCAAGAGTGTAAACTTCCACCTGTAGACCTAACACCCAGGAGGATTCAATACTTTACTCTTCCTCCAGGCCAAAGCCTGACTTAATCTCCGTATGGGTATTTCCTGGCTTTTGTTCTACCTGATAACTTTTGTGCACTCCAGTTTGGTCAAACTGTAAAGAGACTCATGTTTTTTTTCTCCATTTTTATGGTTTTTTTTTTTTTTTTTTTTTTTTTTACTTTTGATTGGAGATGGATGGAAGAACCCAGAAACCCCAGCCAACTTGGGTCAACTTGGAGGAAAGCTGAGATGTAGTGGCATTTCCAAAAGGCCCCCAGTCAACCCTGAATAATCCATCTCAGTTGACCCATTCAGTGTTTCCCAAACTTCTATCATCTGTCAGCAGCTTTACCACTTTTGCCTTGCTTGCTTGTAACTGTACCATTGATTTAATTTTCTGTCCGTGGTTATACAGTATAACCATGTATTGCAAATGAAAAATCGGCCTCTCTTGCCTAGAAATAGAACCTTCTAGAAATAGAAAGTTCTAGTAAAAGTAAAAACGGCAAAACCAAAATTGCAATTAATATTTAGATGTATGTTCTGCTGCCAGCTGGAGGTTCTGAGGTCCGGGCTTGCTTTGTTAAAGTATTTTTTAAAAAATGAAAAGGAAGAAAAAGAAAAAGAAAAATAGGTGAGAGTATCACTTTTCAAGACAATTCAGCACTAAGCTGAGACTTTTTGATGCTTCAGAACTGCAAGAGAAGTGAAAAGAAAGGGAAAGCGTTTTGTTTGTTTCCCCTAAGGGACTGGGGGATGAAAAGACACTGCTTTCCTTGGGAACAAGGCGAAGCCCAGCCCCTCACCGTCCTTCCTCTGGTCTCCCGCAGTGCCCGGAAACGCCCCATCCCTTACTACCGGCCCAGCCCCTCCTCGTCCAGCAGCCTCAGCAGCGCCTCCTCCTGGTACAGCAGCAGCCGCTCAGCCAGCCGCAGCTATTCCAGGAGCCGCAGTCAGAGCCGCAGCCGAAGTCGGAGCCGGAGCCGGAGCCGGAGCCGGAGCCGGAGCCAGAGCCGGAGCCGGAGCCGGAGCAGGACCCGCAGTAGCAGCAGCTCTGGCTCCCGCAGCCCAAGTCTGGGCTCCCGGAGCCGGAGTCGGAGTCAGAGCCGGAGCCGGAGCTACAGCTCAGCAGACAGCTACTCGAGCACGAGGCGCTAAGCAGAGACTATCCCTTGAGCCAGCTGCTCGTGGGGATCCTTTTTGCTCTGCCAGCCTCTCCTACACCTGCCCTACCTACCTTCTCGCTGGTGACAGATACCCAGGGCTCCTGGACCCTGTCCTGCCTGCTTTCCTGGGAAGGCGGAAAAGAGGGTATAGGGGCTTCACCTGCCTGTGTCAAGTTGCTAGGAGCCTCTACCAGCACCATCCTGGGGCTCAACTCAGGCCTGGGCATATGGAGAGAACCTTTTTTTTTTTTTGCATAGCAAACCTCACAATTTTGTGAGAAGCAACGGGTCTATGGCTCGAAAGCTTTGGACCCGGCTAGCAATGTGTGGAGACAAATCTGCTCACTCGCTGCTCGAAGGATGTATACAGAAGGCCAAGGGGGACTCACCCCACCCGCCCTCATTTTCATTTTTCCTGCCATCCACTGTCGTAGCTGCACGTTTATGGGCCCCCACCCCAAGCATAGGTGAGGGTGGAGACCAAGGGCAGTCGCAGTATGAGGTAAAGAGCGAGGCCTTTAACCTCCACAAACAGGCCAGAGCTAAGGCTGGAGGAGCCATGGGCCATAGGAGACAGGACATGCATGCATAGGGGACACGGATATTGGAGATGGTGGCAGATGTCAGGGGATTAGAGATGAGATCTCTGGTTATAAGTGTAGACGCAGAAAGGCAGAGGTCACCTGTTAACCCCAATATGCTAGCATGGTCAGGGGAAGGAGCCCATGGGCTTCATGGACACAGAACAGAGGCCACCATGTGACTTATACAAAATGCTTCCTGATTGTGCACAGGGTCCCTGCCACCCGGCAGGAAGAGAGACAGTGAATAGTCAGGACAGTCCTGTCTACAGACCTGTGTCCCTAGTTTGCCTCAGTCCTGCTAGCTGGCACCGACTTAATTCCATGGGACCATCTGCTGAACATTCCTTGGTGCCATGGCCAGCTGCCAGCCCCCAGCGCCAGCCAGTCTGGCCTTGTCCTCCGGTTGGCACATGTCCACCCCCTCCCCTCTTCCCAGCCTGCCACACCCCAGTGCTATCCAGGGCAGCCTGGCATCTCCCCTCCCACCCTTAAGCCTAAGCCACTTTCCTTGCCTCGGGATTTTTGCCAGGATGGAACAAAGACTCAAATTCAGAGTCTGCAGGTAAGGGTCTAGAGTGCTCTACATCTGGGCTTTTGCTGGTTTCTGAGATTTCTTGTCAGCTTGAGAAAGCCCTGGCTGCATTTCTGCCCTCACCCACCTTCCCCCTGCCCAGGACTAGGCAGCAAGGGTAAGCCGCCCTCTGACACACAAATACCACCAGCTGCTTCAGCCGCAGGAGGCACTGAGAACACACAGGCCAGAGAGAAGCTCCCTAAAATAACTCCAGGGCATCCCCCTCACCAGCTGCATGGCTTTCTGGAGACTTGTGGGTGAGTCTCGAGTTTGTGGTGGCAGTAGCAATAGGACAGGGCATGGAGGGATAGAGGGAAGAGGACAATTTCCAGCTTCATTTGGGGTCCTGGGCTGTGGGGAAGCACAGAGCACACCTTTAGCCTTCCCACTCCAAGGAAAATGCTTGGAAAATTCCCTTCTGCTTGGAAGCAGTAATCTCTTCTTGCCTGATCTTTCCCATCATATCAGCTCCCCTATGGGCGGGGGTGGGGGGAGTGGGTGACAACTCCCCGGGTGTGGCAACCATTCTGAAAGTCCTTCCTCCAGAACAAGGGAGAAGCAAGTGTCTGCAGGCTGCAGTGTATAACCTGGCCTTCCCACGATGGCTTCCAGCCCAGACCAAAGCCTGTCCACCAGGACTCGTGGATCCCAGTGCTGTCACTGCAGAAGGCTGGATGGCAGGTGCTTGGAACAGGGGCAGGTGCCCCGGGAGGACATGTACAGCAACTGTAAATAACCCTCTTCCCCGCCCAGGAACCCAGACTGGACTCCAGTCTCTCTGCATGGAGACAAAGGCTTCCTGAAGCCACCAAACCTTTTTAGCAGGTTGGCTAAGACAGGCATAGGCGCCTCCCATGCAGACAACTCCAGGGGACCATTTTGCCTAAGGCTCCTAGCAAAAGTTTTATTTATTTTATTTATTTGTTTATTTATTTATTTATGTGATGATAGCTTTCTTTCACCATTAGCAGTATTTATTTATTTATTTATTCATTTGTTTATTTATATGGGAAAGATTTTTGTGTGTGTATGTAT
>PVJX010015740.1:0-41903 GCA_004027295.1 Dolichotis patagonum
AGGGATTGTGATGCCTCCTGCCTTGCCTTTGTTGCTTAGAATTGCCTTTGCTATTCTAGGTCTCTTCTGGTTCCAGATGAATTTTAGGAGTGATTTCTCTAGATCTATGAGGTATGTTAGTGGTATTTTGATTGGGATGGCATTGAATCTGTATAGTAATTTTGGGAGAATGGCCATTTTTACAATGTTTGTTCTTCAAGGAGGAAGGGTCTTTACAAATAGGATTCCAGCAGATGTTGTAAAAATCAAGACAAAAAGGGGCTGAGGATATAGCTCCATGGCATAAGCGCCTGTCTGGTAAGTGCAAGGTCCTGAGTTTGATACCCAGTACCCCACCCAAATAAATAAAATAGAATAAATAGGAATTAAGACAAGCGTTAGTCATCTGTATTTGGCGAAAATAACTCTGAATACACAATAGGAAGTTCTAGTTCATTATTTGTTTCATTTTAACTAAGGTATTTTCCTAAGAGAAACTGCAATAAGAACACTATTGTGGTTTAGGGTTTTGTTTTGGTGGATGAAACCCAGGGCAATGCACACACAAGTTAGGAAAGTGCTCTGCTACTGAGCCACGTCCCCAGCCCTGTTTCAGGTTTTTAAATAGCAACATTGGCAACTGCTGTGGGAAACGCTGACATCCCTACTATACTTTCCCCTCCGTTTGATAGAGCTTCAATGATAAGCAGTAACTATTACGCCGATTATGTCCAGATCGGTGTGCCTCTTTCCCAAAAGATAAATTACAAGCACTGTAACAAAATAAGGGTGTGTATGGTTTGCAAAATTCTTCTGAGAGAAGTTCTCTGCTTGCCTGCTTCTCAGTGTTTCCACTCAGTTATGATATCACTCAGGACCTACAATTTGTACCCTAAGGGATACATAAAAACGTTAGGACAGCCTTCTATGGCAGAGGATGCTTGCAGAGCTTCGCGACAGTCTGTGACAAACTCCTTACTGTCTGTTCCTAAGATCAAATGAACTACTCTGTCTCAAAAGTGCCGAGCTTGAACAGCAGAGGACATTGTGCAGACAACTGGAAGCAGTCCCTGTTTAGCACTGGGCCGGCCTTGTAGCTCGCCTAGCGAATTCAAGGGGGCTCCATCCCTGGCACTGCAAGAAAAGATAGAAAAATAAAACAGACAACCAAACATTGTCGCTGATATTGAATAAAGGGCCCAGGTGAACCTCTTTTGCTTTTGTTGCATGTCATGAAGTTTTAGTTTCAATGAATAATGAGGATCAGAGAAGGGGACTGCTATAGCTGGGACTTTAAATGTCCTCCAAAGGCCCGTGTGCCAGAAGCTTGGTCCCCAGCCTGTGACACTGCTGGGAGGGAGCGGGACCTTTAGAACAGGGGTCCTGGAGGAGGGCAGTGAGGTCGCTGGAGGTGTGCTCTTGGCAGGGACAGAGGGATGCTGGTGCCGTCCCCTCTCTCTTTGACTCCTGACTGCTATGAAGGGAACAGGCCTCTTGTGCTGAGTGTTCCTGCCATGATGTACTATCTTGCCACAGGCTCAGTGACAAGTAATCTGGGCTGAAACTTTTCCTCCTTTTAAGATGATTATCACGAGTGTTTCATCAAGTAAGGCTTGGGGCTAGATGTGGTGGTGCGCGTGTGTAACACCAGTCCTGAAGTGAGTTTGAGGCCAGCCTGAGCTACTCAGCAAGACCCTATTTAAAAACAAAAAAAACACTTTTGGATATAAAACTTAAATCGAGTCCTGATATCTTTTATATTTCCCTGCTGTAAGGATTGTCCTTCCACAACTGCCTAGCACTTACTTGACTTTGCACAGGGATCCTCTGTTGATACCAGGCCACCTCTTCCTTTGCTCGATTCGCTGCAATGTCTAGGTAAGCTTGGCTTCACTATCATATTTGTTCTTGCTGCTAAGCATGGAAATCTCTCCAGGAGGGAGTTTTGGAATTTGAAAATTCACCTTTTATGAAATATTAATGTTTCCTACTGCACAAGTTCTTTAAATTCACAATTCATGTATTAATTTTACTAAGTAGAAATACATGTACTTCTAAAGTGAGACAATTGAAAAGCTTGTGGCAGACATAACTGATTCTAGATATATCTGATAGGTTATATAAAAAGTGAAGGTACCTTAACTGACACTATCTTGGCATATGTTCATTTTAGACTACAATGGAAGCCAGGCCAACAAGTGTTAGCAGACAGATGTTCACCAAATGTTCAGCCCTCAGAGAGAAAATATTGACAAAATACACAGCACATTTCCTCCAAGTATCACCAACTAAAGAATGCATTTTACCATCTACTGTCATAATTTCTAGACATAATTTAAAATCTTTTATTGAAAGACTCCAAATAGTACTAGAGCTATAATGATAAAAGACAAATTGTGTAAACTGACCCTTTTCCTTTATTAGTTTATAACTAAAGAAGTTTTTCTTATGTATTTAAAAGATTCAGCACAGGCCATTCACAGACCGCAGGGGAAGAGAACAAGAAGTCACCGAGAAGCAAGCCCTCCTGGCGAATTGGCACCACGCGTGGGCTGCTGGGGGGAGAGCCAGATGCCAGCCCCTCCCAGCGTGAGCTGGGAAACAAGAAGAGCCACCCTCCCAACCTACCACCATAAGTGACTGGCTGACGCAGGCTGTGATGATAGCTATTGAAGTAAAATACAATTTGATGTTTGCAGTGTTCAATGTTTCACTGACTTTGCAGGCCTAAAGCCAGTAGTTTGATCATCTATTCAGAGGATAACAATACGCAGTGTAGCATGAATGGGGGATCTCCTGAAGGTGGTAGCCATTGTTGGTTTCCTATCTTCTAGTTTTGAGGTTCTGTATCATTTTCATTGTTTTGTTGGGTTGGGTTTTATTCTGTTTTGTTTTGTTTGATTTTATTATATCTGATGGTATGGGCAACTATTTCAAAGATAACAAGATATATTAAGGTAGCCATCTTGGATTTACTCTTTATCTTGTTTTGAAGTCGTTTATTGAGTTCATTGTTTTGTTTTTACTGGTTCTATTCTGTTTTGTTTGATTTTTACTATGTTTGAAGTTATGGGCAGCTATTTTGAAGGCAACAAGAGGCAGTATGATAACCATTGTTGATTTCTTATTATTTGGAAGTCCTGTGTCACTTACTATGGTTTGTTTTGATTGGTTTTATTCTGTTTTGTTTTCCTTGGTTTTATTTGCTTTAAAATAAAAATTAAAAATAATAAAAGATTCGGCACATCACATTGATCCTTTTTACAAACTTAATGCAATTTTTTTTTGTACTGGAAATTGAACTCAGGACCTCACATGTTCCAGGCAGGCACTGTGCCACTAAATTATATCTCCAGCCTTTAATGTAAGGCTTCATTTGCAGTGCTGGGGTTTGAACCAACTGAATGTGATTGATTGATGAATCCTATTGATTCTGCTCTGTGCTAGTCAGCTCATTGTCATTGTGACTAACATACCCAAGAATAACAAGTATAAGAGGGAGAAGTTTATTCTGCCTCACCCTTCAAGGGCTTTCAGCCAATGGCTGGCTGGTTCAGTGACTTTATACCTCGGGCAAGGCAGAAGCACCAGGGTGGAGGGAGCTCTCACAGTGAAGTTGCTCCCCTAGTGGCAGCCAGGAAGCAGAGAGAGAGGGAAAGAATCAGGGAAGAGGGGGTGAGAGAAAAGATACAGACCCCAAAGTCCTTTCCCCATGTCCCACTCTCTTCAATAAGACTCCACCTTTTAAGTTGCTTTTATCTCCCAATAGTGCGATCAAATCATGAGCTCCTCAGTGGATTAGTACACTAGTGAAGTTACAAGCCCTCATGGTCTAATCACTCCCCCAAAGCCTCAGCACAGGGAACCTTTAGGAAGGCATTTTAGATCTGAACTGTAACATGTCCTAGGTCGTTTCAAAGGTGTCTTCTAGCTGGGTATGGTGGTGCACACCTGTAATCCCAGCACTCGGGAGGCTGAGGCAGGAGGATGGTTGTGAGTTTGAGGCCAGCCTGGGCTACAAAGTGAGTTCAAGGCCAGCTGATAGCAAAACCCTGTCTCAAAAAGACAAAAACAATTCAAAAAAGAAAAAAAAATATGTCTTCTTGACTTTTTCACTTTCACTTCTTCACTATTTTCCTTAGGCCTGCAGAATTGGTCACTTTACTCTTCTTTCCACCATGTTTTTGTTCCTTTTCAATCTATACTTGTTGAACTTCTGCTGATGGGAACTTCTAAACAAGGAAAGATGCATGAAACCCTTCGGTTTTGCCCACACTCTCAGGATGCAGCCCAGACACTCCTGCCTAGCTCACCGCCTTCTCATCTTACTTTGTCATTTCCCTATCATAAGCGTTTTATTCCAGTCGTACCTACCCACTTGAGAAGCCTTAAGCATCTGTTCTGTTTAATATGAGGGTTCCCTCGAAGACGCATGCGTTGTGGGTGCTCACCTCGTCAATGGGTTACCTCACTGGTGAGTTCATACCTGACGAGGCTATCAGGAGGTGGGGTCTGTCGGAGGAGGTTGTCGCTGGGGATGTGCCTTTGGAGGACACACCCCATCTGCGGTCCTGTTCTCCTATCTCTGGCTCTCTCCAGTCCTCTCTGCTTCTTGCTTCTGTGGCAGGTTTTCTCTGCCATGTCGTTATCTGCTTTGGAACCAGCCAACTAGAGACCGAAGCCTCTGAAATCAGGAGTGAAAATAAACCTTTTGTCCTTTAAGTCGTGTATGTTGGCTGTTCTGTCTCAGCAACACTGAGGAAACTAATACAGCAAGCTCAGCTCTTGGGGTCTCTGTCAGAAGTACATCCTGTACTGCTTGGTTTACTCCCAGTCCTTGCTCATAGCCCTCAATTAATTTCCCCCCATTTTTTAGTTTGGAAAAGCTCAAGAAGTTCTAAGATTAGTACAGTTTGCCCTCTGTATCCCTAGGATCTCTATCCTTGGATTCATCCAATCTGGGAAGGACCTATTTGGGGGAAAATGAATCTGTACTGAACATGTACAGTGTTTCTCTTTTCTTTTTTTTAGAGTAGGAAAATTTGTTGGGAAGAGGAATGGGGGAGAGGACTAGCCTCTGAGAGTCAGGAGGGGTCCCAGATGGGTTGCTCCAGTGACCCTTCTTGTCACGATTCCCTAGGCCTCCAAAGGCCCAGAGCATAACAACTATTGACATAGCACTCAGGCATCATAAGTCATCTAGAACTGATTTGAAGTGTAGGGGAGGAGGAATCAACTCTCCACGAGGAATGTAATCATCGTGCACAGCAAACATGTACTAATAAAAAATAAAAACTGGAAAGTGTAAAAGAGGGTGTGCCCAGGCGCTATGGAAACACCACGCTGTTTTAATATGAGGCTTCCGCAGCCTCTGAGTGTGGATGAGGGAATCACCCTGCAACCAGTACCCTCAGGTACTGAGAGATGACTGTGTAACAGACAATGACATCTGTTACTTATTTTCATTGGCATTTTGCCATTTCTGTGCCCACCTGCTGTATCTCCCCCACACGCATACATACTTTGGTGAATCTCTTGTGTGCTGCAGACATTATACTATTTCACTCAAATTCTTCATCACTTCCTAAAAAATGGACATTTTCTTACATAACCAAACACAGTGATTACATCATGAAATTTAATAGCGAAATATTAAAACTTAATTTGAATATATAATTGGCATTCACATTTCTCTCCAAATGGCTAGTTTCCATGTATCTTTTGAGCCTAAGCTCTAGGAAAACCACACAGCCTTTCAACACATGCGGTGGGAGTCTCTCCTCCCAACTTGTACTTCTTTTTATAAATTTTTATTGAAGCACATATTATTACATAATATCATATCTTTATTTCCTTTAGTACCTTAGATTATTTAGATTCATATCATATACCACCTGGCACTACTGTAGTTGGTGACTGCATGGATAAATGAATGAATGAATAAATGGTAACATTCAGAATTTTCATTCCATTCTCTCCTTTATAACTGGCCAGTATGTACCTGGGCAATTCTGTAGTTCATGAGTTCTCAATTTTGCCTCTTATTGAGCGAGATGTGGTGGCATACATCTGTAATCCCAGCACCCAGGAGGCTGAGGCAGGAGGATTGCCACAAGTTCAAAACCAGCCTGGACTTCACAGTGAGCTCAAGGCCAGCCTGAACTACGCAGTTAGACCCTGTTTCAAAGAAGAAAACTTTGCCTCTTATTTCAGACACTGCCGTGGAGCCTAGTCCTACACAAACTTCTAGTTGGGTCAAGCAGCCTTAAAATTCCCTGCTCTGGCCTGTTCTGAGTAACCAGCACAGATTTACACACTTCTGTAAGAGACGATTCTCATGGGAAGCACCTGGCAGTCAGGGGTACACATGTGGAAAAGGAGCCACGAAAGGCTGCAGAATCACCCTTGATACTGAGGGACACAGGCTCGTACCATCTGGACCCCAGGGGGCCAGTGCTGAGACATATTTGATACAGTTCTCAGAAGCTCCTATGGGATCAAGGAGCAGATATTTATAGTGGTCATCTACGTGAGCGGATGCTTGGATCCTCTCCTTGGGTTCTTTCCTTCCTGGGATCACTTTTCCATCTCTCCTACTGTGTTCCCTGGGGTCATAGTCCCGAAGAAAGGGCCAGATCCAAGCTTTCTGTATGTGTTGTTTTCAGGAGAATCCGGATGAGAGAAGGGAGGGCGCACAGCAGGCTGGGGGTGGGGGGGCGACGCCCAGACATGGCTTTGAACCCAATCGTGGACCTTCGCCAGTCATTGCCTAGAGCAGGTCACTTCACTTCCCTCAACTGCATTTTCCTCACTTTACAGTGAGAATGATAATACTTAGTTTGTAGAATTGTGATAACGAGAAAATTTCTGTAAATACAGAGATGGACAACATATATAAATTTCTAGAGTAATGGCCACGGATAAAGCTTGTTAGGAATCTGTGAAGCTTAGACACCATCCTCTCTTTCCAGTTCTCTTAAAATCATCAGCCCTCCCCTCACTTTCCCAAGATGGTACATATGTGCTTACAGCTTTACCAAGGGGTCTTGCCATCTTCTCCCTCTAGCCAGAGCTCACCGAACAGGAGCAGAACCTTTCTCTCAGGAAACTGAACTTGAGACCAAGAATCGGCAGTTAATATCTCACGTGGCTTTAGTTATGACATGTATCTCCCAGGATCTACAGAGTGGCCATGATTTGCCATGTGGATAAAGCAGCACAAAATTTGGTCTATTTATAAAGAAACAAAACAGAAGCATTGTGCTTCCCTGTGGTTTTGTTTCATAGTACTTTAAGAAGAAACAGAGACAAGAGAGAGTAGAGAGAGAACGTCTTGGAGTTCAGAACAACTTCCAGTTCCAGGGATCATTTCCTTCGGGAGGCCCAATTACATTCTTCTATCTCACCCCTTTTATTGCATTAGCTAATTTTAGTTACCTGATTTTAGTAGCAACAAAAGTCCTAACTAATGCATTGAATATATGTGGAATAGATAATACCAGGAGATGTTTTTTAAAATAATCAGGCTAAGCCGGGCATGGTGGCTCACTCCTGTAATCCCAGCACTTGGGAGGCTGAGACAGGTGGATCGTGGCAAGTTCGAGACCAGCCTGGGCTACAAAGTGAGCCCATGGCCAGCCTGAACTGCATAGTGAGACCTGTCTCAGAAAGACAAAAAAAAAAAAAAGTAAGAAAAGCAATTTAGATGTCATGTCTCACAGAAATATGTTGTTTTGTTTATTCCTAAGCTTTTCAAAGCTTTGAGATGGCAAAAGTAGTTTTTATTCAAAAACTTGTTTTTATTACCATAATATTCATAGCCAAAAAATATATTTAAGGGTCATTATACTTAAAATATGAATCTGTATGGCTCTTAAAAGATACTCTAGGTGGTTTATAAATTTTGTAGGAAATGAGAATTACTCAGAAGAAAACATTCTACTCTCTCCGTGGAAGAAGTGTTAGAAAGCTGCAAAGATCTAGGAAAAGTAGCTTTTCAAAGCCTCTGCCATAGTTCTCAATAATCAGGAGACACCAACAATTCACCTTCAAGAAAAGCATTTATAAAAACAAGTCACTGAATCCTTATGACACTGAAACTAATTTACTTATGAATTAAGAAAAATTATTTCTTATGCTCTTTGTCAGATACCATAGCTTTTATAATTATATGTAAATATTTTAAAAGTAATAATTACACAATATGCTTTTATAGATCAGTAAAATTTGCTTTGCACTCCACACTTTTAAGGTTCCTTTTTCCAGGTTTTCATGTTTATCTTTCTATAAGCAGTGTCCTAATAGAAATACGTTGTTTTTCAGTTCTATTTAAAATAACTTCTTGGTGTTGTCCAACTGTATAAATAATGCTATTGCTAAGAATTTCATCTGTAATCAGTGGTCCTCAATAACCATTCTAGAGCCAGAAAAGCTACTGTTACTTTGTGCTAGTTCTCCTATTATTTTACATACCCATGCCTTAGGCTTCCCAGTTAGGCTGCCCAGCCTAACAAAGGACAGAGAACATGCTTTATGACTTTTTGTCTGCCCATAGTCATGTGCTAGTAAAAGTTGATTTAAGAATCTTACAGATTCACTTTGCAGTTGAAAGGGGTTCGGAGGGCATCTAACCCAAACCCCTAACTACCCATCCAACTTCATCAGTATCTAACTTCAGCATAAACTCTTCCAGAAGAGTCTCCACCCTCAGATCATCTGATTCACCACAACAAAGCCAATCATTACCTGGCCCTTACACTGAGCCACACTGTGTTTCTTTTCAGTCTTTGAGGCCATGGCTCTGGTTCCACCCTAAGTTTATACAGAACACGGCGATGGGAAGAGTGGGGAGTTTGGGGAGCAACAGGGAGCAAGGATGGACTTGGGCCTCCTGTCATTAGCTCCACGGGTGCTGGGGTGGTTGGGAGTCAGGGGCACTGTGGTGAGAATGCCCCGGAGCCTCCATGCTTATCCCCTTCCTTTTCCCCCATGTCTGGCATAGTTTATGTAAGCCCCAGAAAGATCTGCACTAAAATTTTAATGATATACATACATAAATTAGCATCATACAACTTTCAGAACCTAAACTTATGCAAAAGCAATTTTAAAAAAAAGATAATGAAACAAACAAGGCTTTGCACGGCTGTTTCTTGTGTTTCCCTTGGTGCTTTCCCAGGCAAATATGGGGCCAATAGCTCCTCCTATCAAGGCTGACTTGTGAGAGTCTAAAAACTTAACCTTTGTTACCTTGAGAACTGCAACCTTGATTACCTGATTACATCCTTCGATGGGAAGCTAAAAATGACAAATGGAAACAATCCTCTAGGTTCTCTGTTTGCTATAATTTGATATAATTCAGGTTATATTTGCATGGCAAAGTGCTGAATTTCAAGAACTAGAGTCTGTAGTGTGCATCTCCTTGGTAGTTGAAATTATGTAGTTCAAGACCAATTGTTCATCACGATCTTGGCAGAGAGGATTTTAAAAGATGGCTGAGGGGTTGAGGGTGCAGTGGAGAAGTACTTGGACAGCACAGGGGAGGCCCTGGGTTTGACCCCAGCACTACAAGAGAAAAAGAGCCTTCATGTTGAAAAAATTAAAAAGATTGAAATGAACACACAATTCATGTTAAAAAGAGATAAACTTTTTAAAAAGCTAAATATTTGGTGAACCTTTCTGGTTGTTGAAACCATACAAATGGAAGCAGTTGGGCTTTTAGCAACACACTACTGTACACCAGTTCGCTAGTCAGAGGCAATGAAATTTTTTTTCCAAATACCTGCCAACAGATGACAATTAAATCTTATAGGTGCATCACAATTACTGCAAACATTGATCTTCAAAATCGGTTTCCATTTTTTTTAAAACTCAGGGCCTTGTGAGTTATTTAATTAATTAATTAATTAGGTACCGGGGATCAAAGTCACGACCTCACGCTTGCCAGGCAGGTGCTTACGCTGCTGATATTTATTTATTTATTTTTCTTTTTCTTTATTGTTTATAATACTGGCAACTGAACCCAGGGCCTTTGCACTGATCTACATCCCCAGAACTCTTTAAATTTTAACAATTTTGATACAGGCTCTCATTAAATTGCCTAGGCTGACCTCAAACTTGTGATACTTTTGGCTTAGCTTCCCAGTAGCCTGTGCCACTAGGCCTAGCTCGGGAGTTTTCTTGAACTCCCCTAGTACAACTATTTTCTAAAAGTGGTAGAGGGCCAGTTTCCTTAGCATTCCCAGGGTCCTAGTGGGAAGTGTAAATTCTGAGGCCCTGTCCCAGACCTGCAGAATGAGACACTCTGGGGGGGCCCCCAGCAATGGGTTTTCCAAGTCTCCAAGTGACTGACGCCTGATTACCAGTCTGTATGAGCAAAGACCAAAGCTGTTAAACGCTGCTCATAGTTAGTGTCCGAATGAATGGCCTATAACTCTGAATCTATAGTTTTTTTTTTTTTTTTTTTTTTTTTAGTTAAAAATCCTTTTGCGGAATTACTCTAGAAATATGTGAATTTTATTCTTTCTCTCTCTGTTCCAGAGCAGGAACGTGCTAATACTGAGTTACATCCCCAGCCCCTAGCATCTATGTTTAGGTTCAAAATCGCTGAATTATTACATTTTGAAATCCCTTAGACCAGGATTTCTCAACCTCAGCACTACTGGCATTTTGGATAGGGTGACTCTTAGAGTGGGGGCAGCCTGTCCATTTATGGGGCTTGGCAGTACTTCTGGCATATACCCACTAGATGCCAGCAGCACACATTCAGTTGTGAGAATCAAAAGTCTCTCCAAACACCATCAAATGTACCTGGGTTAGGGGTTGGGGGTGAAATTGGGTCTCTGGAAAACCAGGTTAAGACCATTCCTTACCAGTACACACTGGGCATTAGTCTCACTCCCAGGCTGGTTGCTCTTGGAGTTTCTAGAATGGTTAGGGACGCGCACTGTGGGGAAACCACTGCGTCTCTATTCACAGCGGTCATGCATGACAATGGATTATTGCTCCAGGTTAACTTACAAGCCAGGTCCGAGTGCCCACATTTCAATGCTGGTTTACTGCTTTGTTTCCCTGAGAATGGGATTTAAATAACCTGTCAAATTGTGAAACGACAGAGGTGGAGCTCCAACCGTGTACTCTACCCATGCCTCTTCAACAAAATCAGAGAGATGTGTTCATGGTCCTCCCTCGCAGTGGGCTGTCTCCTCTAACACATGAGGTTTAAGTTTAGACAGTTACATGGGGGAAAAATCCACTTTTTAAGGAAAAAGATATGAATTCAGCTTCAAGTGGACAGGCACCTGGAATCCTGTGGGATCCTAGCCGCTGCTGCACAACTGAGGAATAACCAAAATAAAGATTTATAAATAGGTTTTAAATCCGGGTCTCTATGTAACTGCAAAAAGGACCCTGAGACAGAGGCTGTCTATTAAAGGCTAAAAATTCTCCACCTGGAAACCT
Source organism: Dolichotis patagonum (assembly GCA_004027295.1). Lineage (NCBI taxonomy): Eukaryota > Metazoa > Chordata > Mammalia > Rodentia > Caviidae > Dolichotis > Dolichotis patagonum. The sequence goes on from PVJX010015740.1 coordinate 11,437, forward strand.
CAGATTGTGAGAGAGTATGTGAGGGACAATTGTTAAGTAATTAAACGTACGGCTAAGATGCATATGCATTCATTCATTCACTGAAATCTTGTAGTCAGAGAAAGCAAGAAAGGCAGTGCGTCTGGTGGACGACTCCTTCGCACGCTTCAGATGTCAGGTGGTCCTCGCCATGAGGACTAGATGAGAACCCTGGCGCCTGCTCTGATACCAGCTTCCAGAATTTGTACTTATTTATAACTGTTTTCATAATCATTTGAGTGTCTCTCTCACGTCCTGTAGGCTCTAGGGGGGCAACTGCTCACTTCTGCAGCTCTGAGGTCTAAATTAATACATTTACTGAAAAGTAAATGAGAAAGGAGAAGCCCCCAGAGATACTGCGAAGGAAAAGGGACTGGGAAGATAGAAGCACCAGGGGAAAGTGGGATCATGCGAATTAAAGGGAAAACGTCCCATGTGTAATACAATAAAGGCACATAGTAGGGAAGGGTCACATTATTATTCTAGGGTTTGGGGCAAGTGTGAAGTGTTAGCAAGGACTACCATTGCATTTGGGAACAGAAGCTATCTGCAGTGCGTGCGGTAATCAAACAGGCCTTGGTTAGAGGCTGCAATAGCCCCCGACAGGCCACTCTTTCGGGAAGTTCAGATCTGATGAGAAGCCGGGATGGGCCAATGATAAGAAGCAAATGTGATCCAGGAGAAGGAGGGTAGGAGGCAGTTTATCTTGACTGCACACTCGACTGGCTTGAGCGACATCTAAGAAGTTAGTAAAGCACACTTGTGGGCTGTCTGGCTAATGGGGCTATGCATTTGGGGACTACATCTCTTTCCCCTGCTCTCTGCTTCCTGCATAGGATAGTTGACTGATTGTCAGCTTGAGCAAGAAAAACCCAATTAACTCAGATCGCATAGTTCAGGAAGGGATGTACAGAAGACCTGGGTGTGACACCAAGCAATTCGCTTGTCGCCTGCAGGGCATAAGAGGGAGACGAAGAAGTAAGACTTGCTCTGCATCGTTGCTGGAGCTCTCCGGCCTTGACCTTCGCCTTGGATGTTGTCTCCAGCTTCCGGCACAGACTCTTCAGCCTCCAGCGCAGAGCCCTTGGCCCCCTGGTGCAGACTCGCGCGGTGAGCTCCTGCCTTCCACTGGGTCCTTCGGCTCTCTGCCACTCACACAGCCCCTTTTCACTTTTCCGCACCCACCTCTGTGGGAAGCGCTTTAAACCCATCTTGTAAATCCTTCCATGTTTACATATCTTGCACTAAATCTGTCTCTCCAGCGAGCACTGACTGATAGAGCAGCTTCCTTTTGCCTTTCCATCATGGTATTTCTGCCGCAGAGCCAGCTGACCATGGACTGGGACCCTGGAACCAAGAGCCAAAATAAACTTCTCCTTTAAGATGTGAACATCAGGTATTTTGTCCCGCTAAGGAAAAGCTGAATAATAGAGGATATAATATTGGATGAGGCTGCTCTAGATGAAAACCAGCGTCACTGGATTAAAGCACGTTCCTGAAAAGTTGGAAAAAGATTGGACTGGGCTTTAAGAAAGTAGAAGCCCACAGTTCTGAATATAGAATAAAGAAGAAATACAATTAAGCATGGTGGTGCGTGCCTATAATCCCAGCACTGGGAGGCTGAGGCAGGAGGGTGGCTGTGAGTTTGAGACTAGCCTGGGTTACAAACGGAGTTCAAGCCTGGCCTGAGCAACATAGTGAAACCCTCTTTCAAAAAGACAAGAAGTAAAATAAAATAAAATAAAAATTAAGAATAAGACGATAAGAGGATATCTATCTATGGAGCTAAATCTCTTCGTGTTAAGGGTGAGGTTCAGGAAATTCAAGTATAATGGCTACTTTTTTTCTGTGAAGGAAATGGCAAAGTCAACTGATGGAGAATGGATAGTAGTATCATTGAAACGATGTCACATTGGCAAAATTCTAGGTAATCAATTGAAGCAAAAAGAAAAGAAAAGAAAAGAAAGAAAGAAAGAAAAGAAAAAGAGAGATGTCTCACTGTTAACTGTAATATAGTTTTACAAATTTTATGTATGTAGCTTATTTATTAACAACTTGTTTAAACTTTAGTAGCTGGCTTTCTACTTTATAACTGTGTTCTTTAATTTACAAGGCAATAAAAATTAAAAGAGTCACTGGGAACATATCCTGGTTTTTCAATAAAAATTTATTGAGTGACTTCAGAGGCATTGTGGCCAAAACATTTTAGCAGTGGAAACACATTCAATTTAATTTTATTAAGGTGATATATTCTCAAAGGAAATACAGAGAAACAATCAGGTCCAGCAAATACTTGAAATACCGACCACTGCCCTGTGCTTGGAGAGATCTGTTTATCTGTAATACAAAAGATTTTTGGAAGTAAATCTTCGTAGGTTAGTGGTAGCTAAGAGTGACCCTTTCTGTTGTGGGAAAGGTTTTGCTGAAACTGTTCTCTTGTGGTCACCAGTGGCAACATTCTAGATGTCACACCTCAGAGTATACTCTGCTTTGACTCTTCTGTATTAATGGTGCAGTTGATGGAGCTGATCTTATGCCATAAACAACTGCACCCTATGATGCCTCCTACTGACAGAAAGTGGAGATGGAAACAGAAGTTTGATACTGAGGAATCCGTAACCCTAAACCTCCACACAGATCAGCGTGAGGGACCGTAATACTACTACCGCAAAACAAGTTGATAAGGCATAACTCTTCGGTGAACTAAGGCCTAGAATACCATCATGTGTTAGTCACCTTTCTGTGGCTGGACAAAATACCTGCCATATATACCTTAAGAGCAATTTATCTTGGCTCATGATACCAAAGGTCTCAGTCCATGGAAGAAGGGCATGGTGGAAAGAAGCTGCTGATCTCATAGCAGTTAGAAAGCAGAAAAAAGTGGAAAAAGCCAGAGAAAGGGGAAGGGGTCAGGGATCAGATATTCCCTCCAAAGGTGTGGTCAAAGCATCTTACTTCCTCTAATCGGACCCCACCTCCCAATAGATCATTGACCTGTGCATTCATTGATGGACTGATCCACTCACAAGTTTAGCACTCTCGTGAGCAAATCATTTCTTTAAACACCATCAAGTTGATTATTAACTGTCACAGATGGCTTCCAAATGCAACAAATTAAAACCAGCAATGATAGCTATAATCAATGGAATACCGGGTTGCTGCTGAGCACCAAGGTATGCAGTTGTTGTATTATTAACCCCATTTTAGAGATGAGAACTTCTGGGCTCCAGAATGTTGTATGTTATACAGATATCACTAAATAAGTGACACACAGCTGGGCCTTGAATCCAAGAGTGATTTGGTTCATATTAAACTTCCATTTTGTGAGTTCGATCCCTGGCACCAAAAAAAACCCCTTCCATTTTGAATTTATATTAGGTTCATACTTTGCCTTTGGCCTTTTGAAGTATTTTCTGGCCATGTGACTGACACAGGCAAGCTGATATTTACAAATAGGCCACTCATCAAAGAGCCACTGTCCCACCATCTCCTTCTGACAGGTTCCTAGGACACTGCCTCAGGAAATGCTGTAATATTGGAGGTTTCAAATCTGAGGGTTTAAGAAAGGAATAAGCTGTGGGAAGCAGACATAGCCTAGGGGAACGGGTTCCTAGGCCGATCTGTCCTGTTTATGGGTAACCTCTCATGACCCAAAACATATGCCTCCATATTGCCTGAATCTCTCCTTTCTTTTCAGAAGACTGCCTGAAATCCTGCCACACTAGCACTCCTTTTGGATCTTATTTTAAATGAGAATACACACTAATCAGCTAATCAGCTGGGGATCTTGTTGAGATAGAGGTCCTGAGTCGGTGGGTGTGGGGAGATGTCGAGAGTTTGCATTTATTACAGTTCCCAGATGAGGCCAATGCGTCTGGGCCATAGACCACACTTGGAGGAACAAAGGTGAAAATGTTTGATTTTATTCTTGGTTTCTTAACACACTCTCTTATTTGGGGAAAATCTCTTTATGTAAAGAGAGAGGCACATGTTGAAAATCAGCGAGGCAGAGCGTCTAGATCACTCTCCTGTGTGGGGCCCGTGGCCTCGGCATGGCCAACAGAAACTTGTTTTCAGGGCCATGACCTTGAATGCTATGCTGCAGAGATGCAAGGATGATTTAGAAAAATATTCTGGGCACTGGTGACACGGTCCAGTGTCCATGGTTCTGGCGGCAGTGTCCTGTGCAGACTGTTTCGTGGCCCATTTGGTCATGGACCATTCCTGAGAACTGTGGAGCATCTGCCCAGCTTACGAGGACATGTCCCTGGCCCCCAGCGTTCAGGACAGATGCCTGGCAGCTGTTGGCTATGACGAGTCCCTCCTTCCCGCGATCGCAGTAGAGCCTGAGGGGATAAACCTAAGTACTCAAATGACTGCTGATGTTGAACATTTTTTCATATACTTATTTCTGTTTCTAATTCTTCATCTGAGAAGTGTGTATTAATCTCAGATGCCTATTTTTGGACTGGGTCTTTAAGTCTGGGGTTTCTGACTTTGGTTTTCAATTCTTTATATGTTCTAGATAGTGGTAGTCCTTTGTGTGAAGAAAAACTGGCTAAAAAGTTTTCCCACTCTGTGGGTTGTCTTTTTACTTTCTTAGTGACTTCTTTTGCTATGCAAGAGCATTTTAATAAGATGAGATTTTGTTGATTCTTTGTGATAATTCCTGTGCGATTGGGTTTTGATTCATAGTCTTTGCCTACACCGATGTCTTCAAGAGTTCTAACTATTTTATGTTCTAGCAGATTTGGTGTTTCTGCTTCAATGTTTAGATCTTTGACTCATTTTGATTTTAGTTTAGTGCAAGGCAATGGACGCCGGTCTAGTTTTAGTCTTTGGCATGCGTAGAGCCAGTTTTTTCAGTGCTGTTTATTAAAGAGGCTGTCTTTCTTCCAGTGAACATGTTTGGTCCCTTTGCCAAAGATAAGATGGCTAAGTGTGTTTGGAGTTGTTTCTGCATCTTCTAATCTGTTGATCCTCAGGGTTTTTTTTCATAAGTACCATGCTGCTTTTATAAGTAGCTTTGTATTATAATTTCAAGTCAGAGATCATGATGCCCCCTGCACCCGTTAGTTGAGAGAGGCAAATTAAAACAATGCTGAGATTCCAAATTGACCAGTAACAAATGCTGCCAGGGATGTGGGAAAAAAAGAACCATTCTCCACTACTAGTGGGAATGTAGACTGGTACAACCACTGTGAAAATTGGTGTGAAGTTTCCTCAAAAAAACTAGGGCTAAAGGTGCCATTTGACCCAGGTCTTCTTGGTATCTTCCCTTAAAAATTAAAAGCATCATACTACAGTGATACATGTGTACCCATGTTTATAGCAGCACAGTTTGCAATAGCTAAATCTTGGAAACACCCCAAATACCCATTAACTGATTAATGGATTTAAAAAAGGGCATTTTTTAAATACATTGAATACTACTCAGTCGTAAAGAAGGATGAGTTAGACACATTTATAGCTAAACGAACAGACTTTGAGGCCATACTTTTAAGTGAAATAAATCAGACAAATGTGTAAATATTGCATTGTCTCTGTAGTGTGAGAACTGAAAGTATAAATAAGAACCAAAATGTATAATAGATATTGTGAATTAGGAAGAAATTGTTCAAAAGGAAAGAAAAAAAGAGAAGAGAAGGATAAAATGCAAACAAAGCTTTGCAAATAAGGAGGGGAGGAGGGGTTGAACGGAGGGGAGGGGAATGGAGGGAAAAAGGAATCAAGATACATTACGTACAGGTACAACTTCCCTGTGATGAATAGGATCATTATGTATATCTAAATTGCACTAATAAACTTAATAACAGAAAATAAACTTAGGTACTCAACATAGTAAGGTTGAAAAATTGGCTCTTTTGTAAAATGCTGCTGTGCAGTTTGGGTTAGCAGGCTTTTACTGGAAAGGGCCAGCCAATAAATGTTTTAGGCTTTCTGGGTCACATATGATTTCTGTCACAACCATCAGCCCTGTTGTCACAGGATAAAAGCAGCAATATAAATGAAGACACTTTTTTGCAGTAAAACTTTTATTTGTGGACCTTGAAGTGTGAATTTTCCATACTTTTCATGTGTCATCAAATATTATCACTATTTTAATTATTTTCAACCATTTAAAATTGTAGTACCCATGTTTAGCCAGCAGGCTATCCAAAATAGGCGTGGAAAGGTTTCGTTCACAAACCATGACTTGTTGATCCCTGTGTAAAGCCGCCTTTTTTTTTTGGCACCGGGGATTGAACTCATGACCTCACGCTTGCCAGGCAGGCGCTTAAGCCACTATGCTAAATCCCCAGCCCTAAAGCCGCTATCTTGATTCAATTTATTTCCACATAGCTTTCTCCTTGAAATTATGGATTTCTTTCTCATCTCTCCTTACCAAGACAACAAAATGGTATTTTGAAAAACGAAGAGACTATGCCCACTCAATACAGCTTTTAGATCATACCAGTTGTTTCCACAATATTTCGCTCTTTATGAAAATCAGTTATAGCACATTAAAAAGTATATACTAAAAAGGTGGAACATACTAAAGCAATCGGCTTATTAGACATCTCCTAAAAAGGCACCGTGACAGGAGCCACGGATTTAAAAAGGAACGATGTGGCAACTATCTTTGAGAATACCTTGGTCCAGAGATCTGGTGGACAAATGAGTTTTGATTTCACAAATCTATGCAGGGGCCGGGATTTAGCTCAGCGGCATAAGTGCCTGCTTTGCAAGCCCGTGGTCGTTAGTTTGATCCCGGGGGTACCGATAAAAACAAAAAACAAAACAAAACCAAATCTATGCAAAGCTCATTCCTGTCACAGTAACTTGCTAAGCACGCTGGTGGGAAACTGCACCATAGAGAGCCACAGTTCACTCCCATGCTGGGTTTCCTTGAACTCCTCAGCATTCCACACCACTTTAGATGGAGGAACTAGTGACAGATTCCAGGGCTCAGGCAAAGCCCTCCTGCGTTAGTGCTGCTGTAGTCTGTGCTGGAATGTCTCGAAGCTCCATCTACAGTGTTAAGGGCTTAGTCCCCAGAGCAGTGCTACTGGGAAGCCTTGGAACCTTTAAGAGGAGGGGCCTAGTGGGGCGCCTTGGATCATGGGAAGTATTCCTTGGAGGGGACTATAGGGCCACCCTTCCACTTCCTGCTCCCTTTGCTTGTCAGCTGCGGTGAGCTGAGCAGTTTTATTCCTCCGTGCACTCTCTCCATGATGAACCGTGTTACCACAGGGGCCAGTTCGTCGTGATCTGAAACCTCCAAACCTGTGAGTTAAAGTAACCCTTTCCTCTTTTTGATTGTCTCGGCCATTTGCTACAGTGATGGAAAGCTAACACAAGTATTGTCATTTTCCAGTCATGAGCAACACCATCAGGTGTGGGGGTGCACCCCTGTAATCTGAACCCTCAGGAGGCCAAGGCAGGAGAATGACCTCAAGTTTGAGGCCCGCCTGAACTATATAGCAAGACCCTGTGTCAAAAAAAAAAAAAAAAAAAAAAAGTCTAGTGAATACAACGAGATGATTTTTAAAGAAATCTTTCCTTATTCAGTCCTTCTAGTCATTTCCAAGTGCTTTGTTTAGGGCAAAACCAAAAATGTCAAGAATATGATGTCTTCCACTTATTTTACTTCCTAACCAAATTTCTAATAGGTAGAACTAATAAGGAAGGGTAATGCCTGCAGAGGGCTTGGTTGTGGTGAGGTGACTGAAGGTGTTAACAAGCGCTGACAGCCGCTGAAATCCTCCACACCTGGTACTTGTTAGAGTGCTCCCTCATGGTGCCAGGCACAAGCCATAGGGAGGCCTAGTTTCCTGGCCTGGTCTTTGCCCAGGTGCACTGTAGCTGGCAGATTCCAGGAACTCAACAGGACTGACCCGCTAGAAAAAAATACAGCTGAACAAATCTCAGTGGCTATGCTCTGCAGCTGAAGACGAAGGTCTGCCCATTGAATGAAAGCTTAATTGTACCTAGAAAATTAATCTTCACTGGTCCCATGACACCTTATTGACGGAGACATCTACTTTTCCTGTGGGGAAGAATCTTCCCTTTCAAGTTCCCCATTCTTCCTAGATTTTTCTTTCTTACACGGTATGAAATAGGCTTAATAGTGGCCCCATCCAAAAATAAATCTGTGTCCTTAACCCCAAAACTTATTTTTGGCCTTATTTGGAAAGAGAGTCTTCGCAAATACAATTATGAATCTCAAGGTGAGCTCTTTCTCAATTAAAGTGACACTTAAATCCCATGACACTTGTCTTTATAAAGCAAAGGCAAACCAGGTGTGAGAGCACAAGCCTCTCAGCCCTCTGGAAGGCTGAGGCAGAAGAATCACAAATTTGAGCCTTGCCTGGGCAGTTTGGTGACTCACTCAAAAAACCAGGAAGGGGCTGGGAATGTGCTCAGTATGAAGTTTCTGGGTTCCGTCCCCAGTGCTCCCCCACCTCGGAAATGCAGGGAGAGCTGAGACAAACAGGGCAGGGGTTTCTCTTCGGAAGAGGGAGGCAGAGAGTGGAGGGAAGGAGGCAGTTACAAGGATTGCCCAGGACTGCGGCAATAACCAGCAGCTTGGAGGGATGCGTCAGATGACTTCTCCCTTGGAATTCACAGAGGAAACCAACCCTGCTGACCCTTCACCTTTGAACTTTTGGCCTCTAGGACTATGAAGAATTAATTTTGTTGCTTGAAGTCATCAGGCTTGGGTGTAATTTGCTTGGGTGTAATGTTACATTATAACCCGGTAAACAGAATGAAAGTGAAAAATGGTACATCCTAGGACACAGCCCAATATTAAATAGTGAAAACAGGGTGATGAAGGTTTGTAGTTCTGAATTCAGCAAAGCAAGTATGTGCCCCCGAGGTATATAATTACAGGGGTGCTGGGATAGGCTTGTTTAAAACACTACATCTCATCAGGTGTAGAGATGCAGACCTGTAACCCCAGCTACTCTGGAGGCTGAGGCGGGAGGATCATTTGAGCTCACAAGTTTAGAGACAACTGGTGAAGATCGGGATATCTCGTCTCAAAAACCAGAAGAACAGCAGGAAAATGAAGCTGGATGTGGTGGCACATGCCTAGCACTCTGGGAGGCTGGTGCAGAATTGTAAGTTTGAGCCCAGCCTGGGCAATGTAGTGAGACCCTGGTTTTTTTGGTTTTTTATCAGTACTGGGAATCGAACTCACAACCTTGTGCTGGAAAGGCAGGTGCTTAAGCCATTGAGCTAAATCCCCAGCCCTAAGTTGAACATTAGTTTGTTTTTTGTTTTTAAGAGACCCTGTGTCAAACTGAAAAATGAAAAGGGTTGGGAATGTAAGAAGGCCCTGATTCAACCCCCAATACCAGAAAAAAAAAGAAAATGGCCCTTTTCTCCAGCTATAAACTATCCTGAGCTCCATAATTAGAGATTGTATCCTTATATTCTGTTAAAAATAGTATAAGACACTTATAAGTGAAATGAATCAGTCTGGTCATAAGTAAGTTTAGTTCCTGTTCATTTTTTTTAGCTGTGTAGTATGAAGTTCTATTTGCTGAACAGAGGACTAAGCCTCTTGAGTACATTACCTTGTTTAATGTGGGCATTATTTCCATTTTACAGATGGGAACACTGAGAAAACAATGTCAATAAGTACCTCACTATTCTGGGATGATAGCTTTACTAAGTGGCAGAGGCAAGGCTTGAGTTCCCCTAAATCTGATCCCCCAAGCTGTTGCTCTTTTTTCTTTTTTTCTTGGTGATACTAGGGATCGAACCCAGGGCCTTAGGCATGCAAGGGAGAAACTCCACCACTGAGCCACATCACCAGCCCCTGCTGCTGCTCTGCATGGCTACAATGCTTTTCCTATATTGCTTTACAGAGAATACACAAAAATAGATAAAGAGCAGAAAGCTCAGGTTACTAACTAGCAGAACTCTTAAGGGGGAGAGAGGAAGATAAGATAAAAAATATAAACAACAGGGGTTTAAGACACCCAAACCAAATTGATATACTTCTCTATTTGAATCAGTCCTGTGTTAAGGAGGCCAGAGGCATCTGTGGAGGTGAGTTACCCTTGCTCCAGGGTACAGGCATCGAGGTTCCCTAACCTCAGTATCTGTATCTAACTGCCTGGGTTTGATTGTAAGCCAGACAGACTAAAGCAGAGCAGATGATTACAAACCCAGTGCATTCCCTGCTGGAGGGCCTGGAGCGTTTTCTTTGTATGTAAAGGGGGCTCACTGGTGTTGATGACTCATAAGCAGAGTAGGAGGGAAAAGAAGTCTCAGGCATTGCCTAGAAACAACCCTCCTGCTTAAACAGGCAGACTAATAATAAACAAGTAATAAATGAGTCAAATCCTCATTCTCTAAAAAATTCACTTGTTAATTTCCAGATGTTAGCCAAAACTTTTAAGTATTGCAAAACTGCTTTAATGCATAATTGGATTCTCCTTTTAGTTTAAGGTAATTTTTTCTTTTTGAATTCAGCATCTTATTTTATGATCACTTTAGCTTTCTGAAAGTAATTTTGTTAAGTGCTTAACTTAATCAACTTGCATCCACACACTGACATGTGGGCTATACTTATATATTCTTCATGTGACTGGGCCTTCATAAATCGTGATGTTTTTTTCATGGTACATTTCCAAGTTTGTGTGTAGCTTTCTTATTCATTATAATAAATGCTCTGCTTCCTGTACTTTGAGGGACGATCAGAATAAAAGCACTGTTTCCCTCTTTATATCAAGGGAAGTTCATGTCCTGACTGCTAAAAAGGTTTATTGCTCATCATCATTTTGTGGTATTGTGCTATGTCCTCTACCAAGATGTAAACAAGTAGGTAGGGGCCATACTGCTAGAGATACTTGGTATACATGCCATAGTTTCTGGAGAAGTTTGAATTTTATGCAGGTCTCTAAATATGTCACCTGATGTGCTTTCATTTTCATATTCTTGTAAAATTTTAAAAAAATTTTATTTTTATTAGTACTTTTGTAGTACATAATGATAACATTCATTGCGAGGAGTTGGTGCATCTACACAGCACATCTGAATTCTTTGTATGTCTTCCTTTCCTGCATTTCCTGGTCTCCTTAGATTGTTTCGTATAAACTAATTCTCAGAATATTGTATCATAGGTCCTTTAAGAATGGTCCAATTCAAAGTCAAACTCATGAATCAATATGAGTAGTCAGAAGGTAGAAGAAAAATCCTATTTTGACTGGTGATAAGAAAATGCATAGTTATAAGGGAATTTTGGAGTTTGGAGGACCAAACCCAAGGAGCAGTGAGATACTCCCAGCTCTTTTTATTTTTTAGTGTCAAAGCTGGGTCTCACTGAGTTGATCATGCCAAGCTTCAACATGTGATCCTCCTGCCTCAGCCTCACAAGTAGCTGTGATTATAAGTCTATGCAGCTGCACTTGGCCAGGGAATGTTTAACATATACAGTAGAATAGATGTATTTTATTCTGCATTGTTTTTGATTTTGGCAGGCAAAAATCAAAGATGTAGACGTTTGACAACTTGCAGTAGTAATAGAAGAGAATAGCACTCTTCAAGAATTAGTGAAAAAATGATAAAGGTCTTTTATGGACACTGAAACAGTAGAATAAAGCTCCACTTTTAATAGCTGGCATAGTGCCTGGTGGTTTTGAAACCACAAATGGGTTAATGAAAAACATTTAAATCTATCCACTCTGGAGAAAATTAGACATTTAAGAAGAAAATGAATATAGTTCTTGAGTAATAAGAAAGATGACCAAAGAGTGTATTTTATAAGAATTACTTCATATTTATATGTGTGTGTGTGTGTGTGTGTGTGTGTGTATGTATATATATATATATATATATATATATATATATATAAACTTTTTTTGGGATAGGGTCTCACTGTGTAGTCCAGGCTCACTTGAGCTCACTATGTAGCCTAGGCTGGCTTTGAATTTGCAGTGATCCTCCTGCCTCAGCCTCCTGAGTGCTGGGATTCTAGGTGTGCACTACTATGCCCAGCACCTTGTATTATTTAAGTACTAGTTAATATTTATAGTTTATTTCATTTCAAGTAATACCTGCCACTCAGATATATATCAGATAAGATCAGGTGCATTCAGGGTGATATGGTTGTAATCAGATATAATCGGTACATAAGGAGCCTTGGGTATAATCTCATTTCTGCATATGGCTAGGCTTATACTCTAAATTTACTAAAAAAATATAGGCATAGGTTTCCATATATATTAAAATATATGTTTAAATACTGTAATCATATATACAAATGAAAGTATAGCAGTTTCAAAGTTTCGGGTCTTACATTTAGATCTTTTATCTATTTTGGGTAGATTTTTTTGTACAGGGCAAGAGATGGGGATCAAGCTTCAAACTATTGCAGGTATCCAGTTTTCCCATTTGTTAAGGGGCTGTCTTTTCTCCAACATACGTTTCTGGTACGCTCAACAAGAATCAGATTGCAGTAGCCACACAAGTTTATTTCTGGGTCCTCTATTCTATTTCAGTGGCTTCTTTATCTGCTTTTATGCCAGTGCCATGCTGTTTTGTTACCATGACTCTATAGTATATTTTGAAGTTAGGTTATTATGTACTTCTAGCAATTTTCTTTTTGCTAAGCTATGTATACTATAAGACTATATTAAAGTCTATTTCCAGAAATTTATGTTTTAGGCCTAATTTTGTAGGCTTAACATGGGAGAGTAAGCTTTATTTCAAAGAACTGACTTTGAGTTAATATTTAAAGGATAGGGCCAGGGATTTAGCTCAGTGGCACAAGTGCCTGCCTGGCATGTGTGAGGTCATAAGTTTGATCCTTGGTACAAAAAAAACCTATGGTGTCATTAGGTATGGAGTAAGTCTAGGCAGAGGTAAAACTGCCCATGATATTAGGGTAAGTAGTGTTGATAAGCATTCAGACAGAAAATATCTACCTTTCTTCCTATGCATTAGAAAATTAACTGCAATAGAATAAAAGGATATCTCAGAGATAATTTGTTTATCTTGGCCTTAATAGAGACTGGTTGGTTACATTTTATAGGAATCAACAGCATTTTAAAGTCATTCTAAATGCACATTTTATACTGGTAGAACCTGGTTATTGGTGTTGTGCTTATTAGCATTATGGTTTGTGTCTGGCTGTCCCCTCACACACAGCCTCATGCACTCGTATCTGGGAGTTTTGGGAGGTGGCTGAATCTAGGACATATGATGCTGGAATCAAATTGTGTGGAGCTGGAATTAAGGGTGCATGATTGTTAAATTAGTCTACTGATTGGTTTAGCATAGTTTTGGGTGTGGATAATGGGAAGGTCCACCCTGGATGTGGGTGGCCCACCCAAAACGTGGGTGGCCTGAAAGGGATAAAAGGGAGATGGTGAATCACCACTGTTGCTGCTGCTTTCTTCCTTCTGCCTGCCGTGACATGGAGAATTTTTCCTCTGTGATGACCCTCTGCCAGCCGACTGTGGACTAAAACCTCTACAAACTGTGAGCTGAAATAAACGTTTCTTCCTTTAATGTTCGTTCTTGTGTATTTTATCTCAGCAATGAGAAAAGTTACTAAGATATAGTTAGGGGAATTTTAAATTAAGCAAAATGTCTAATTAGCATTATGCTAGCTGAGGCAAAGTTAGAATTAAACGTCTCAAATCATTATAAAATATTTTAATGCAATTCTGCTAACTAAAGAAATTTCCTTTGACTCTCAGTTTACTTTGTAAAACAGTTTTCTGGTATTTTACCAGAGCAAGATATCAGAGAGGGTAATCTCGTTTTAATGAGCTTTGTTCATTCTTAGAATCTCTGGTATAGGGTTTGGGGAAAAAAGTGAATGAAATACATTTTCATAAACTCTTTTTCCTAGTTCCTAAGACCACTCTAGACAATGTATGTAGGTATTATTTAAAAGATGGTATAAAAGGAGACCATGATTCCTTTTTCCCCACAGCCCTGCCAGCAAAAATTTTTTATGGGGTTAGACTGGTACAACCACTGTGGAAATCTGTGTTAAAATTCCTCAGAAAACTAGGATTAGAGACCCCATTTGACCCAGCAATTCCCCTTCTGAGTATCGCCCTAGAAGAATTAAAAACATCATATCACAGCAATGTATGTGCACCTATGTTCATAGCAGCACAATTTGTAATAGCCAAGTCTTGGAAACAATCCAAATTCCCATCAACTGAGGAATGGATTAAAAAGATGTGGTATTTTTATACAATGGAGTACTACTCAGCTATAAAGAAAGATAAATTTGAGGGTTTTATAGGTAAATGGATACAACTAGAAAACATACTTGTAAGTGAAATAAATCAGACTTGTGTAAACACCATATTATCTCCCTAGTATAAAAAACTCAAACATTAAATAAGATCCTAAATCTACAATAGATATTGTGAAAGGAAAAGAAACTGATCAAAAGGAAAGAACAACTGAGATGGAGAAAAAGAGAAAACAAGGAAGGGGAAAGAAGTATATATATATATAGATAGATAGAGTGCTATATTTATACATATATATATAGAAAGAGTACTATATATATATGTATGTTTATAACAGCTAAGATAATTATACTACTATTCCTATTAGTTCATGGAAAGAAAATGTGCTTATACTGTTTGATCTGTTTTACATGCCTGTGTATTATAATCTGAGCAAATATTTTGAGGATACCAATATATAATATAGTGAACATTGTTAATTCCCCATCATCTTGTTTTGAAATCCTATATCGTTTTTATAGGTTTTGCTTTTACTGTTTTGTTTTCTTTTTATCTCTTTAAAATTAAAAAATGACACCATGATTAAGCATCATGAATTTTTGCAAAACATAAACACTTTCATATGAAAATCTCTTATGTCTTCTGTTACTCTTGCCTTAATTTCACAATTACTTAGATATCAATAAAACTGAGTAGTTTGGTAACTGTGGATGCCAAGACCTGAATGTTTCACTTTCAATTTTCAGAAGATCTATTGTTTCAGAAGCATGAGAACATCCTCAGCATCTCTACAAAATAATTAGTTATAATTGTAACTGTCACTATACTTAGTATTCAAGGAATATGGTAGATTCCATTCATTATGGAAATGTGAAGATGAAGTCTTCTGAGTGGTGGTGGTGGTAATGGGATGTCTGAATTTCAAAGAAAGCATCTTCATAATTCAGACTCAACACTGTCACCGTGTGATGCAGGCTCCTCCAAATGGCAGCAGAAACATATTTCTCTCCAGAAATTCCACAGTAATGAAATAATTTGAGGGTTCTATAGAGATAAGGACAAAGTAAAGGAAATGTATTCTTAGGAAAATATTATTTAAAATAAAAATATTGTCATGATTGTATACCAGGATAGTTCCTCTTTGAGAAGTTCTCTACCATTTTTATATTGTCTAAAAACTAAAATTATATTTCTTATTATTTTCAATGTGGAAAAACATGAGTGAATTGCTTCAAAACATGATTATTTTTAAAGTATAATTTAACAATATGTAAATAGGACTAGGGGTATAGCTCTGTGGTACAGTGATTGATATGTCATATTTATTATATATGTATGTATATATAAAATATATATTATATATATATTTATTTATTGGTACTGGGGATCAAACTCGCAACCTCAGCTTGCCAGGCAGGCGCTTATGCTGCTGAACTAAGTTCTTGGCCATGTATGTTTTGAGTATATATATTTTAAGATAGCAATCTACCATGTTGCCCAGATTATTCTCCAACTCATAGGCTTTGATGAGCCTCAGCCTCCTGAGTACTTGTGACTACAGGTGTGCATCATCATGCATGGCAGATTCTAATAACTTTAATAAGCTTTTGACTGCACAAAATACATCAATTGTAAAAAGCTGTTAACTAACAGTGTCGTGAACTGACTGGGCTACACAGGCAGTCCCAAGTTCCTGCCCTAGACACCACCTGTGGAGAAACAGCCCGCTTCTCTGAGCTTTCCCCACCCAAGCCCAGGATGTAGGGACCTAGTCCTGCTACTTTGTTCCTCTTACCTAGGAGGGAGCAAGGATGAATGACAAAGACACACCAAGTTAGTTGTCTCTATCAGGCAAAGGAGCCCAAAACGGGTACAAGCAATTAAAGTACATGCTCAGGCAAACAATTCGACCCCAGCTGTATAAACCCCAGCTGTGATGCCTTTCTCCTTTGTGCTCCCAGGGGAGGTTAATCAGGCCTTAATCTTTCTCTAGTCTCCTACATACCAGTATTCAAAACTTCATGTAATTATAATGACCAAATCAGTTAAGTGATTTCTAAAAGGCACGATCTAGGAATGAATAATATCAATAATCAGTTCAAAACCCTCATGTGTACAGTTTTGGGTGGATAGGAAAATAATAAATATAATGCCTATAAAACAATAGATTTGGGATACTCAAAATGCTGGGAGATCATTTTCAAAGTTCAACTTCAAAGCAATTCACCCCGTGAAACCTAGCCAAACACTCTTATCTCCAAGTAGAGTTTCTCTGCTGAGCTCCTATGGCACTTCACAACCACATTTGGTGTATAAGTACAGAGTCTACCAAAAAAATGTATACACAGGTCAGGAAAAGAAGGTGCTCAAAGTGGAGGCCATTAGTTCCAGACATTTGTTAGTGCAGCAAACTGCTGCCTGTGTAATGCTGGTCATTGAGATTGCTGTACATGCATTTTCAATTGTTTCTCCAACGGTTGGCAGTATAGTGGGATTTCTGTGATATACAATATCCCTTGGGTCCCCCATATGAGGGTAACACCATCTATTGAAAAAACGCCACATTATTTTTCTTTTCTTAAAGTGTGTATACATGGGGTTTTGTTTGTTTGGTTTTTTTTTTTTGTTTTTTGTATCAGGGATCACAGGGAGGCGTTTATACCACTGAGCTAAATCCCTGGCCTGCACTCTGTATTCCTATGATTGCATTTTTTTATTCCATATTTCTCTTGTAGCATTGGTCAACTTCATCATAGATGTTTTTCTTTTTCCTCTTCCATTTACTCCTGTCCAGTCCTGCTGCTTGAACCTTGTCTTTTTACTTTCTCATTCCTAGTGCTATCTCAGTGTTTGTGAAGACGGTGCTCAGTAAATGGTTACTAAATGAATTCTCATAGTACTGTTGACATTCACCCAAGAACTCTGCCAGGAAATGAAAATAGAAAGATGACTATGGTAAGGCCCCATTCTACTCAGTCTTGACTAGTGCAGCATTATAGACCAAATGTCATGAAAATTCTTCAGTGGCAAGATTTCATATCTAGAATTATGTGTACTATGTTTTCTGTCAAGACACCAATATTTTCTGAAGGTATGCTTTGCCTGTTTCTTAATTTTCCAAAGGATCTTTTATTATAGCAATTTAAACTATTTTAGCTATACAGGAAAGTTGTAAAGATGCTAACTGCATGGTAGTCTTTTGTTAATACTTGCATATACCTCACTTGGTTTATTTTTCATATTATGTACTTTTTGTAACATGAATATCTCACATGAAAATTCTATTAATGGCTTCATATAAAAAATGTACCTGTTAGTGAATAAATTGCCCTCTACTATTCTCTTAACTGATATTTATGGGAGACAACTCCAGTGACTCCCTTTGAATCCCAAATAATTACTGTGACTTTGATTATTTGGAGACTCATTTCCTTATACTGATATGTAAAAAGCTGGCTAGGTTATTTCCTTCTGTCTTCAGTTGGCTCTAAGCATTGCAAATAAGGCTAGCTGAGGTGCTAACATGCAATTTCTATCGGCAAGGGACAGTCCTGTTTCCTCGCATAGTGTTCTCCGTACAATACAGATAAATACAGGATATGAGCACAGGAGATGTTAGAGCCAATAGCTCGGGGAATGTCAACTGGGTATGAGCCTCAAGATAAAGAGGCTATGACTCCCCAGGGCACAAGAGTTTGCATATCAGAACTGAATTGATAGCCCCCTAAAACAATTCCATTGCTACTAAATTGATTATGTAAATTGATCCTTCTACTATCTTTATCTCTGCAATTTACAGAGATGTCAATCTTGCACCTGGCCAGCCAGCTCAAGTTACATAATTCCTGCCATCCTCACTGTCACTCATCCCTGAGCCATCCCCCTTCTTCACAAGATAATAAATGCTAAGAGAGGCCTAGGATAGAGGTTTTTGTCCACATGTCCTCACGGGGATTGGATTTTGGACCCCTTGGCTGCCCTTGACTTGGAATATGTCTTGGAGTTTTTACTCTCACTGTGGGTTACATTGGTGATGGTAGATTGGAATTAACTTGCTGGAATTCCAGTGATGTCTCAATGGGATTACAAATACAACTTTTTGTATTGTGAGGAAGACTAGACAGAGGATTACAATACTTGGATGACTGAACTTGCTATTGGGGTTTACAATAATATTCTAAAAAGTTCCAAAGAATAAACTCAGATTAAGAATATCTGCATGCTGTGCATATACTATTTTAAATGTTAATGTATATTTTCAAACTATAGTTATAAAGTAGAAAAAATAGTCTCTTTATTAAGTTAGATCAAATTCATGCTTACTTGATAAAAAAAACAAGAAAACAATATATAAGTCAAGATACAGGCTAACCTGCTAATATGGTTTATATTTAGGATTCCTCCCAAGCCTCATGCAATCATGGGCACAACCAAATCTAGTGTTTGTGATTGGTTCATTGCCTAGTGCTCAGATTGGTGGTATGAGTGCTGCACCCACCCAGGGGTGAAATTGGCATACAGTGTAATGTAGGGAAGAATGCGTGGCTTTTCTTTCTTGTTGGTTTCTGCCTTGCTGTTTTACTGTGGCCTGCCATGCCACTCTGCCTCTTTGGGCCAGCTGAGTATGGACTAAAACCCCCAAGAAGTAAGAAATAAACCTTTCCTTGCCTAACTTTGGGAGTCAGGTGTTTTATCTCAACGATGAGAGAGAAAAGTAACTAAGACACCTGCTGTAAATTTTTATTTTTAAAATTTGAATTTAATTTGAATTTAAAATTGATAGAGATAATGCAGTGTCCACTCACATATAAAAATGTGTCTGAAAATAAGAACTGAACAGGACCTAGTGACATTTCTGATTATACTGACATTAAAATATTTGTGAATCTAAAGTTTCATAGGATATTATTTCTACTCTAGAGTAACAGGCTATATATGACTTACTCAGGGACTCTTTAGTTCATTAATACCAACTGAAGTGCTTAACATAGTGACCCATTTATAGTAGATACTCAATATATACTTCATTAGTTGAGTTACATTACAAACTATCTGTTACTGACAGACTTTTTCACGTGGGAGAGATTACATGTCACTGAAGGTAACTTTAAAATCTTGCATGTGAAGCTACCATTTTCCTTAAGTCATGAAGTTTGTCAGTTTCATGCCTACAAGATATTCAAATCAATTTTATATTAATACAGCATTGCTATGTATTTAACATGGGATTAGTTGTGAAGAAAAAATCTACAGAATGGGAGAAAATGTTTGCAACTATGCATCCAACAAAGATTAGTTGCTAGAACATATAGGAGACCCAATAATTCAGCAGCAACAAAACAAAACAACAACAACCACAACCACAACCACAACAAAAACAAGGGCAAATGACCTGAATTGACATTTCTTAAATGGATATACAAATAGTTCACAAGCATATGAAAAAAAATGCTCAACATTATTAATCATCAGAGAACTTCAAATCAAAATCACACTAAGGTATCATCTTATCACAGTTAGAATGGTATGCTAAAGACAGAGCTACCATGTGATCTACCAACTCATTACTGGATATATATTCAAAGGAATATAAATCAGTATGTCAAAGATGACATTGGCACTCCCATGTTTGTTGTAACACTATTCACAATAGCCAAGAAATGAAATCAACCTGGGTGTTGATGGATAAATGCATAAACAATTAAGATATATATATATATATATATATATATATATATATATATATATAATCATGCATAAAAAGAATGACATTTCATCATTTGCAGCAGCATAGATATAGAGGACAATAAATTAGATTTAGAATTAGTAAGATAAATCTATATATTTTTACTACCATATAGAAGCTGTAACAGTGAGCTAAAAGAAGTATAGCATAGAATGGTAGTTATCAAGACAGGCATTATGATGCATGCCTGTAATTCCAGCTACTCAGGAGGTCGAGGCAGGATGATCACAAGTTCAAGGCCAGGCTGGGCAATTTAACAAGAGCCCATCATTTATAAATGAATGAATGAATGAATGAATGAGAATGGCAGAGTGCTCCTGGTACTGAAAAAAATAGTGATTACTAGTATTTAGAGGAATGTGAGAGAGAAGAGAATGGTTAAGAAGTACATGGGAGGTGCTGGGGGTTTAGCTCAGTGGGCATAAGTGCCTGCCCCACAAGTGTGAGTTCACAAGTTCAATCCCGGGTACAAAAAAAAAGTACATAGGAGCAAGTGGTATGGGAAAAATAACTTTTAATGCTCTGTAGTACAGTGATATAGCTATAGTTGCCAAAAATTAAACACCTCAAAATAGAATATTTTGAATATTCTCAACACAGAAAGAATACATATATTAAGTGACATGTCTTAGTGCCGCCTTCTTCTTTGGGACACGGTATCTGACACTCATAATTTAAAGGAGATAATTATTTTGGCTCATGTTTTAGTCCATAGATGGCTATCTTCAAGACAAGAAGGGAGAGATGTGGTGGAGAAGAACTCACATCATGGCAGCCAGGATGCAAAGGAGGAGCCAGGAAAGGAGAGATACCCTTCCAGCTACACCCCCAGTGACTTGCCTCTTTTAGCCAGGCTCTATCACCCAGCAGCACATTAAGCTATAGTCCTCCCTCTGGACCATTCACCTTCTAAACTCCCTGTCTATGAGCTCACGAGGCTTTGGGGAACATCTTATTTTTATTTTTATTTTTTGTACCGGGGATCGAACTCACGACCTCATGCTTGCAAAGCAGGCACTTATGCCACTGAGCTAAATCCCCAGCCCAGGAGGAACATTTTAAACCCAAATCATAACCATTCTGTCCCTGGCTCCCAAAACTAATACACCTCTTTATACAAAATGAATTTAGTCCATTTATAAGAATTGCCAAGATCTTAATGGTTTCAGCATTTTGAAAAGTCCAAGTCCAAGCCTTCTACGAGACTCACAGCACTTTTAGCAGTGAGCCCCTGTGAAAAATAAAGAAGAAGGTTAAATAGTTCCAACATAGAATGGTACAAGGTAAATATCTCCATTCCAAAAAGGAGAAATGGGAATAGAAAGGATTGGAACCAAAGCAAGACTGAAACCCCACAGAGCAAACAGTAAATCCTATAGCTCTATGTCCAGTAGTTGGGGAAAATTGTAGCAAAATGTAAACTTCAAATGGTTTGGGTGGCCCTGCCCCTATAGCATTGCTGATTGCAGCTCTCATAACCTCTCTCGGGGTGGTTTTGTTCATTTCCTGCAGCTTTCCTCAGATGATCTGACTTCTTAGAGTCACTTCTGTTTAGCTTCAGTCTCAAGGCGTCGTGTGCTACTCTCTCAGGGCAGCTTCATTGTCTGGCCTCCCAGCCCTTCTTCTGAAATCTGGGCAGAAGCCTTCATGACTCAGTCATGCTTGCATTCTGCATGCTCATAAAATCAGCACCACATCGATGATATCAAGGTCTGCCACCAGGTTGAGCAGCAGGCAGACCTTCCTGGATCTTGGCTGCAGAGGCCTCTGAGTGCTTGAGTGACTGAGCACTGTGAAAGGAATCCTGGAGAACCAATTCCCCAGGTGACCCTTCTACAGCACAGGGCCCTGGGGCTTTCCTCTCAAGAAAAGCTTTGTAGCTTTGTGCTCTTGAACCTATAATGAGTACAGTCTTGTGGAATTTTGTGATGCCCTCAAGGCATCTTTTCTATTGTCCTGGTTGAAGATACTTGGTTTATTTTTAATGTTAATCTTTTCAAGAACCACACTATCTTCACCCCCAACTTTACAGGTCCTAATTTATGCACCCCAACTTTGCAAGAGCTTCCTTTCTGGCTATTAGCAAAATTTTTCAAATTACTCAGCTGCTTTATGTTCCTGCTTCTCACTACATATGGATAAAAGTTTCTAGTGGTGCCCCTGCCACAGCCTCAACATTGGACTGCCCTGAAATTTCCTTTGCCAAACTAATTAGTCCACCACCCTTAATCTTAATGTCCTGCAAAGTCTCAGGACATAAACAAAATGTAGACAAAATTTTCTGCCAGAATGTAATACACATGGTGTTGACTACCAGTGGAGCCCTTGTTAACAACTGAAACCTCCTGACTGGTTTTTACCATCTGAATTTGTGTCAATATTTTGGTCCTCTTAGCTCTGACCAGAATTTCCCATCAAACTCACCTTACAGCATTCCAGGGCTTCTCTAACTGGCATCTCCAAACCTTTCCAAACTTCCACCATAAACCAGTTCCAAAGGCTTCTATACCACATGATGAGGTAGTCAGATCCATAACCCTACTTCTCACATATCAAAAACTGTCCTAGTCACTGAGACAAAATACCTTAAACCTGTGACTGAAAAGAGGAGAGATTTAATTTGGCTCACATTTTTAGTTCATAGTTGGCCAACTTGCAGTCAAAAATGCGTGATGGAAGTCACGGTGGAAGAGTCTCAGAGGAAACCTGCTCACATTAGGGCAGCCAAGATGCAGAGAAGCGAGGAGGTGCCAGAGAGGGAGAGACACCCTTCTAGGTCACGTTCCCAGTGACCCCCACCTCTTCTGACCAGGCTCCATCTCCTAACAGCAGATTCAGCTATAGCATTTCCATGATTCATTTACCTTCCAAAATCCCTGCCTATGAGCACATTAGTCTTTGTACAATATTCTTGAACCAAACCAGAACAAGTAAGCCAATTACCCTGCTCTGATGATTACATGTTGTATGTATGTATTGAAATGTTACTGTGCCCCATGAATCTATCAGTTACTGTGTGTCATTAAAAATTAAGAGAAGAAAATGCAGCAATAGAAAGGATGGCATTAAACAAGCATGGCTTTATTGTATCATAAATTAAGATAAAACTTTATACTTCTCTGTGGTTCCAAATTCTCAGTATTTTAACATACTAACCTAGTTATTTTTATAATTGGTAAATAATATGGGTTTAGTCAGTGATAGGAAAAACATAAAAAGTCACACTAAAAATGTATGCTCAGGGCATAATAGGTTATCCTGGCAGTGTTCCATTTCCACTCTAAATATAGAAAGCCAACATCCTTGTCTCCACCTTCAACTAGTCAACTGTGTTATCATTATTCAAAGCCAAGACTATTATTTTCTCTCTTAAAAGAGGTCTTAGTTTACGTACTTCAAAATTCTAGTAGTTCTTTTTGCATTTTATTTACAATAACTTTTCCCAATTTAGACCCACAATGATGGATTTTATTTGATGATGATGATGGCACCAAGGTTTGGAATACCTAAATTCTGGTCCTGGCTCTACCATGAATGAGACAAATTAGGAGGCTCTTCAAGGTTTTAGCTTCCTTGCTTACAGAACAAGGGGATTAAAAAATCATGCCTGAAAAATAAAAAAGACACATGTTTAACTTGAAAGGAAATTCATAGATTGAAAATCAAAAGGAGAGAAAACAACTGTTCCATACAACAGGAGAACAGAAAAAAAGCAAGGGTAACTTTTCCATCAACCACAGAATGGACAAGAAAGATATGGTATTTTTGTACCACGGAAAACTACCCAACTATAAAGTAGAATAATTTTGAGGCTCTTGTAGGTAAATGGATGCAACTCGAGATCATGTTCATGGATGAAACAGTATGAACTGCACAGGTGAACCCTAGCATAAAGAACAGAAGGAGTTAGAGGGATCAAAAAAGCACAATGCATATTATAAAATTGATAGAGGAGGAAACATCTGGGAGGAGAAGGTAGTGACACCTGTTAATTTCTTACTGTCTTGGCTTAAACTCTTGTATTGTTTTCACAATTTTGTTAGGCTTGGTTTTGTTCTGTCTTGTTTTGTTAGATTTTAGTGTGTCTGATGGTATGGACAGCTATTTTGAACATAATGGGATGTATTATGGTATTCATGGTTGGTTTCCTACTATCTTGTTTTGAAGTCCTATAATGTTTTCATTCGTTAGTTTAATTGGTTTTATTCCATTGTGTTTTGTTAGATTTTATTATGTGTGATAGTATGGACAACTGTTTTGAAGAAAACGAGACATTATAGAAACCATTGTTCATTTCCTGTTATGTGGTCTTGAAGTCCTGTAATGCTTTCATTCTTTTGATTGGTTTTATACTATTTTGTTGTGTTTGATATTGTTGTGTATGAAGATATGGACAACTATGTCAAAGAAAACAAGAGACATCATGGTAGCCACTGTTGATTTCCTGTTGTCTTGTTTTGAAGTCCTATGTTGCTTGCATTGTTCTATTCTGATTTGCTTTGTTCTGCTTTGTTTTGTTTTATTCTCTTTAAAATAAAAAAAGATTTTAAAAAATCATGCTTGATCCTACCAGGCAATGAATGGCTATGATTCTATGACTTTTCCTTTTTCTTACCAAAGAATACAAACTGGACATATGACAAGTTGTAAAATTTGTGTCAGTCCCTATTGCTTGGAATTATCTCTTCTGTTGGTTTCAGGGATAAAGGTGCCTCATTTCTAGCCTCCCATTGCTGTTCTGTTTGCCTTGTAAATATTTTTGCATCTGGACTGCACTATGCCACCATTCGTTCTTCTTATTTTCACCAGATAATTTGATCCAACCTGTGGCTTCTACTGGTTTCTACATGCCATCATCTCTCTATATCAGAATGGCGAGTTTGCTCTGAGACCCTTTCTACATGCCCTTGATTTATTATGACTTCAACTCAACTGACATTCACCCTGAAAACATGCATATTCTTCTTTATTCTTTTTGAGAAACCTGAAAGTTATCCTAAATCCTTCCTCTCCTTTCACTTTCCAAATTGATAACCTACTTATGTTGGTTTTTTATTTTAATTTTTATTAGTACATGATTGCAGCCATGATTACACTCTTTGTGGGGAGTTGGCACATGTGCATAACATTTTATATAGCATTTTAATTCATTTTTCAACCCTGTACTCTCTCTTCCCTCTCTCCTCTTTCAATCTCTTGGCCTCCTTTCCACTTGCAAAATATCTATCTCCCTATTTCTTATTATCTTTTATTTTGTCCTTTATTTATACTTTGGGTTTCTCATCTAAAAGAAATCATTCAATATTTAAGCTTGTTTTTCACTTAATATTATGATCTCGGGTGCATCCATTTTCCTAAAAATGACTCAAATTTATCCTTCTTTAAGAGTAGTAATCCATTGTATAAATTACCACATTTTCTTTAGCCATTCATTTGTTTATGGACATATAGGCTACTTTCAGGATTTACCTATTATGAGTTGGCTGCTATAAACATGGGTATGTATATATCACTGAAATATGATGTCTCTAAATCTATCAGAAGACACCCAGAAGGGGAATAGCTGTATTGAACACAATCTCTACTTTCAGTGTTTATGAGGACTCTCCATATTCATTTCCATAGTGGTTGTACTAGGTTTATTTACATCCCATGAACGATGTAGAAGGATTCCTTTTTCCTGCAGCCTCACCAGCATTTGTTATTATTTGGTTTCTTGATGATGGCCATTCTTTCTGGAGAAAGATGGAATTTCAATGTTGTTTTAATTTGCATTTATCTTATGACCAGAGATACTGAATATTTTTTCATGTATTTATTGATCATTTATACCTCTTAGTATAAGTGTCTATTCATTTCAGTTACCCAGTTTTTGATTGTTTATTTTGAGAATCTAATTTTTTGAGTTTTTCATATATTCTAGATATTAGTTCTTTGTCCAAGGAGTAACTGGCAAATATTTTTCCCATTGTACAGGTTGTCTCTTCATTATATTAGTTGTTTCTTTTGCTGTAGAGAAGCTTTTAAATGATGTGATCCCATTTGTTCATTCTTGGATGTTATTTGTTGTGCAACTGGGTTTCTGTCTAGAAAATCTTTGCCTGTGTTTATCTCTTCAAGAGTTTGACATAGCTGATCTTTCGGCAGGTTAGGTTTCTGTTTTAATATTTAGATTTTTGAACCATTTTGACTTTAGCACATGAGACATGGGTCTAGATTTAATTTTCTGCATGTATATAGTCCGTTTTCCCAGTACCATTTGCTAATATATCTTTCATCCCAGCATATTTCCCCCCTGCTTTTGTCAAAGATCAGATGACTGAATATGCTTGGCATTGTTTCTGCCATCTGTTCTATTCATGTATTCTGTTCCATTGATCCTCATGTCTGTTTTTCTGCCAGTACCACACTGTTTTTATCACTATAGGTTTGTAACGTAACTTGAAATCTGGGATTGTGATGCCTCCTGCTTGGCTCTTATTGCCAAGGAGTGATTTTTTTACTCTGGGTCTCTTAATAGTTCTGTACAAATTTTGGGATGATTTTCTCTAGTTCTGTGAGAAATGCTATTTTTCTTAGGATTGCATTAAATCTGTATATCAGTTTTGGAAGTATGGTCATTTTGACAATATTGGTTCAGCCTATCCAAGAATAAGGGCTATATTTCCATTTTCTGGTGTCCTCTTTGATCTTCTTCCCCCTCTTCCCTCCTTTTCCTTTTTCTTGATTTTTAGGGTCTTGCTCTATAGTCAAGGCTGGTCTTCAACTCATTATGTAGCCTAGACTGGCCTTGAACTCATCACAATTCTCCTACCTCAGTCTCCCAGGTGCTGGGATTACAGGTGTGCACCACCATGCCCAGCATCTTTGATCTTCTTTTTTAATGCACTAATTTTTTTTCATTGCAGAAGTCTTTAGTAACCTTTGTTAATTCCTAAGTATTTAATTTTTCTAAAAATTAGTGTGAATAGTATTGTTTTCCTAAATTTCTTTCTTGTTGGGTTTATAATTAGTGTGCAGGAATACTATTGATTTTTGTGTGTTAGTTTTGTACTCTGCCACCTTGCTGGATTTATTAATCCTATGAGTCTTTTGGTAGAATTCTTTCTGGGGTTTTCTATGTAAGGAATCATACTATCTTGCAAGTAAGAATAGAATATGTAAGAGAATATATATGAGAATATATGTCTCTCTTTAATTGTTTTCTCTTGACTGCTCTGACTAAAGCCTTTGAGTATTTTATTGAACAGGAAAGGTGATCACAGACATCTTTTTTCCTGATTTTAAGGGAAAAGCTTCCCATTTTTCCTCACTTTATGTGTTTGGCAGTAGGTTGTCATACGTGGTGTTTATCATGAGATAAGGTTCTTCGGCACAGTGGTGTAGCTGTGGAAGCAGTCTGCACATTTTGGGGGTGGTGTTTAAATAGGTTAACATATTCAGATATATTTGAGGGTGGCAAATTGAAGGACTACCCCAAGCAGCATGAACTTTAGCTGTGCTATTTGTTCTGTACCTATTTTCTTCAGTTCTTTTTAAAAAATCATTCAGAGGCTTTTTCCATGTCAATTGAGATGATCATGTGATTATACTTGCTTTTGTTTATGTGATGTATTGTATTTCTTGATTTATATACATTGAACCATCTTTGCATCCCTTGGATGAAGCCTACTTATCATGACATAAGATCTTTTAATGATTATTGTACTCTCTGCCAGTATCTTGCTGAGGATCATTACATCTATGTTCACTGAAGTGATTGGTTTGCAGTTTTCTTTTTCAGTTGAGTCCTTGTGAGGATTTGGAATCAAGGTATGTTAGTTTCTAGAAATGAGTTTGGCAATACTCCTTTCTTTTCAATTTTATTAGAGTTTGAGGACCATTGGTATTAGCTCTTCCCTGAAGACCTTGTAGAATTCTTATAGAATTCCTTGAAGTTCTTGTAGAATTCCTTAGGTCCTTGGTTTTCTTAGTTGGTAAATTATTTATATAACTCCCTCAAATTTATTGCCTGTTATTGGGTTATTCAGAATTTTTATGTTTTATTTGTTCATTTTTGGTAAATCATAGTAGTTAAGAATCTATCCATTTCTTCTGGATTCTCCAATTTATGGAGTACATGGGTTTGAAGCAGTTATTCATAATCTTCTGGAATTTGGCAGTGTCCATTATGACTTTCTCTTTTTCATTTCTAATTGCATTGATATAGGTCTCTTTGTTTTGACTTTTTGAGAAGATGTCTCACTGTATCATTCAGGCTGGCCTTGAACTCATATTTCCTATCTTAGTTTCCTGAGTGCTGGTGTTTCAGACATATGCCACCAAACCCAGCTGATACGGGTCATTCTCTTTCTTTTTTTCTTTTTCTTTTTCTTTCTTGCAAGATTGGATAGAAGTTTGTCTATTCTTTCAAAGACCTAGATCTATTAATTTATTATTTGCATTTTTAATCTCAATTTCATTAATTCCTGCTTTGATCTGTATAATCTCTTTCCTTGTACTAGCTTTGGATATGCATTATTCTTGTTTTTCTAGGACCTTGAAGTACATCACTAGGTTACTTATTTGGGCTCACTCTATTTTTTTCTGATATGGGCATTCACAGTCATAAGTTTCTCTCAATCCTGCTTTCACCATGTCCTATAATTTCTGGTATGTAGAACTGGCATGATTGTTTGATTCTAGGAACTAATTACTTCTTTGATTTCTTCTGTGACCCCTTGATCATTCAAGGGTATATTTTTAATATCTATGAGTTTGCATGATTTCTGTGTTGGCTTTTGCCATCAATTTCTCATGTCACTATATTATGATCTGATAATATGCATGGAATAATTTTGATTCTTTCACATTTATTTAAGCATGCTTTATGGGCTAGTATGTGGTCTATTCTGAAGAAAGTTCCATATGCTGCTAAGAATTTGCATTATGTTATTTTTGGGTGGAATACTCTATAGATATCTATTAAGTCTATTTGTTTGAAGGTGTATTTCAACTCTGATATGTCTTTGTTGATTTTCTGTCTAGTTGATCTATTTGTGATAGCAGGGTGTTCAGATCCCCTATTATAATTGTGTTGATATTTATCTGGTCTTTTATGTCTAGCAGTGTTTGTTTTATAAAGTTGGATTTGCTGGTATTTGGTGTATAAGTATATAATTGTTTTATTTTCCTGTTGTTCCATTAATCAATATGTAGTGTCCTTCTGTGCTTCTTCTGATCAATTTTGGCTTGAAGACCATGGTCTGAAAATAGGATAGCTATTCCTATTTGCTTTTGGCTTCTGTTGACTGCAATATTGTTTTTTATCCTTTGATCTTTTGTTTATGAATTTCTTTTTCAACTAAATGTGTTTCTTGTATACAACATAGTTAGATTTTAAATTTTGATCCAAACTGCCAATCTGTCTTTGACTGGGGAGTTGAGACCATTCACGCTGAGAATTATTATTGAAAGACATTAAATTATTCCTATCATTGCATATTTTTACTATTGCTGATTCCTTTTATCTTCCCTTCTGCTTAATTGTTCACTCTGCCTGTGCTTTCATTCTACTGGACTTTTAGCACTATTGGTTTTATTGTTGTTGATTTTATAGGTTTTCCTTGAAACTTTTGTGGAGTGCTGGTCTGGTGGTCATGAATTTCTTGAAGTGGTGTTATGGAAAGACTTTATTGCTTCACTAATTTCGAAAAGATTGCTTTGGAAGACATATCAATCTAGATTGCAAGTTTGGTTTCCTTTAGGGCTTGAAACACCTCACTCCAATTTCTACTGGGCTTTACATGTGTTTATTATATGATGAAAAATCTGGTGTAATTCTAGTGGGTTCACTTTTATGAATTGCTGCTTTTCTCTTAACAGCTTTTAGGATATGTGTCCTTGTGTTGGACTTCTGGGATTTTGACTATGCTATGTCATGGAGTTCTTTCTGATAGTGACTATTTAAGGTTCTATATGCTATATTTACCTGTATGTTAAATTCTTTTCCCATATTTGGAATTTTTTCTGCTACTATTTCTGTAAACATACAGCTATCTTCTGCTTTTTCAGTAATTCTAGTTAATCTTAGATTAATCTTTTTTGTGTTATATAGCAGCTGTGAGATCTATTTTCCTTTTTTTTTTTTTTTTTTTTTGGAGACAGGATCTTGCTATGTTGTCCAGGCTGGCCTTGAACTCATTATGTAGCATAGGCTGCCCTCAAACTCATGGTGACCCTCTGGCCTCAACCTCCAGAGTGCTGAAATTACAGGTGTGTGCCACCAGATTTAGTCCTTGTTTTTAAGGTATCACTGAATGTACTGTCACCTGCACCAGCCCTATCTGTTAGCATTGACTCTGTCTTCACATTTGTCCCTTCTGTCAGTCATACTTTCAACAGCATGTTTCATTTCCTGGATTTGCATCTGGAACCTTTTCATGGACATTAATTCTTTGCTAAACTGGTCATTCATGTTTTGCATAATTTTGTTAATCTTAGTTAGCTTTTCA